>JAZHPH010000747.1:0-24121 GCA_037356405.1 Nasonia oneida | reverse complement strand
TATTATTACACATAATTATAACAATCCTAATGTTTTATCAATTAACTATGAGACAACAAAATTTCAAATAAATTGAAATAATAATTTCAAATAGAACAAGTATAATCATTATTAATTAATATTAATGTTAAAATCATTACAAATTTGAGTTCTTGTTATTATTCAAACTGATTTTACTATTTTCTGTAGAATTTATTAAACATTAATTAAGTTATGTTTTATAATACATAGATTTTGAATATCTTTTATAATATATATATATATATATATATATATATATATATATATATATATCTAAATTATATATAATATAGATATTAAAATCATACTTACATTTATACTCAATTTTTATAAAAATCTTTCAAATTATAAAAAAAAAAATTCATAAATATGATTAACACTTTTTACGTTTAATCATGAAATGTACAACAACAGTGATTTAGTTAAAACTAAAAGTAACGAAATCGTTGAAAATCCAAGCAAAAACATTACACAGAAAGAAGAAACAGACAATGAAGGAAAAATACAAATAAAAAAAGGAGATCAGGAAAATTCAGAAGTGAAACCCTTTAATATAAATACATAACAAATATAAAATATATATATATATATATATATATATATATAATATATATATATATATATATATATATATATATAATAATTTTCTTTACATTATTATAGTAAAATTAGTGTTTAATCAAAAAAATATATAATAAATTATTATATACAAATAAAAATTTGAATATATTTTAAATATAAACACAAAATTGTGTAGGTATATATATACACACACACACACGCACATTAGATCTACATTACCAACGACAACGCATCTTTACTAACTTGCACTAACCTTATGCATGTGTACACAAAGTCACAAACAGATGAATATATATTATTATAATGTAATGTCAACTGTATACATATATATTTAACATTTTTATATAATATATGTATGTAATATATACTAGTGTATAACTAATATGAAAATTTTTTTATTATACATACAATATATAACTTCTATAAAAAATAGACAATTTATTATAATATTCAATGAATGATTTGTATAATATAATTAATGATCAACAATAATATTATCAGTAAATAAATGTATTGTATAACTTTTAGTATAACAATAAATTATTTTATTTAGATATACACGTAATCGTAAAAAAAATAATAACCTGGGGATATAGGATATTTAAAAAATTGCATTTGTAAAAATGGAAAAAACATACATTCTAATATTCTTTAAAATAAAGATTTATTATTTTATCTGTAATCTTTTTTACAGTTCTATCTTTCGTGTCAAAATTGTTGAAAAGTCTCCATTAAAGGATATGTCGTTTTCGAAGTTTTGTAAAAAATCATCACATATTGATGTAGTCCAGAATAATTTGCTTATAAGGTGTACTATGTATGACTCCGATTGTGATAAACATTATGAAAATCTACATGTAACAAACTAATTATTAAATTTGATCATCTACATTCACATAAAAATTACGTAAAAAACCAATATTATAAACTATGTGATATAATTACACAATTTGTTCAATTTTAAATTATGATATATAATAATAATTCTAGGTTGATACTTATTATGATATAAAAGATATCATGATACGACCCATAAACAAATTATATAACAATTTGAATGCACCTTATGAAATTGCTGTGACAGAGAATACAACTTTCACTAAAATTACTGAGGAATTAGACAAGAACGAAATAAAAAAATTTGAATACAAAATTGTATTTACAAATTTAAGCGACATCCCCAATTTAGACGCAAAAACTAATATCAGTAAGTTTTTATACTAATCCATAATATAATAACACAAATATCAATATTGAAATTTAATTCTGTATGTTATATTATTTCAGATATAAAAGCAATCGTAACCCTTATAAGTGAAGTAAAAAGTATTACATCACGAGCTGGAAATTCATTATTAAAATTAGAAGTAACTCTAATGGATACTTCATTAATAACGGTAATATTTCAATGATTATATTTCAAAGAGACAAACCAGTTTTTGAAAAGCAAAATACAAAAAATTAATATTTAATTTAGATTATAACTTACTGATGATCTTGCTAAAAATTAATAATATTAACTTAAATTTTTAATCTTATAGACAATTTTTACACCTACCTATAAGACTGGTAATATTATATAAACTATTTCAAGTATATTGGCACTGATCGTGAAATATCAACTCATTCACTAAACTAAATGAGCTGATGTATACTGAAAAATTACTTATTATTAGTACGCCTATAATTTTCATAAGATAGTTATTGTAGCTACTTCTTTCGTCATAAATTTTTTTACGCATTCAAAATAAAATCCCTACATCCATATGAAAATTATAAATGTACTATAAATAGTGATGCAATTTCAACTTATTTTATTCAATGAATAAGTTAAAATTTTATGATCCGTACCAAATTACTTAAAATAGTCTATGCAGCGTCACCAGTTATAAGTAAACGTAATAATAATGACCTGTGAGGTTAAAAATTTGAATTAATATCTTGAATTTATAATAAGAACATCATTCAATCATAACCTTCAAATCAAATATTAATTTCGTATATTTTTATTGTTCAAGGTTTAAAGGTGGTTTGTCTTTTTAATAAAAACCCTGTTGAAAATAATGACGTCATTATTTTCAACAGGGATTGTGAAAGATGTGATAATTTGTAATAAAAACATGTAATTTACCTGGTAATGTGTATTAAAAATTTGTACTAATTTGAGATTGACTATTTTGAATATGTTTAATACTAATATAAGTATTTGATGTGTTAATAAATAGTGTTAATAAGTATAATATTCCCATTTAAAGACACATCAAATACTTTTATATTCATTATATTCAAAATAATCAGTCCCAAATTAGCACATATTTTTAACACATGTTACCAGACAAATTACATGTTTTTAATATGTACTAACGATTTGTACCTAAATATATATTTAATTTTAACGGAGTATTATTACAACAATATAAATTAATATTATGTATTAAAATTTTATGTACATAATTTGTTACAGAACAATTTAGTGTTATGGAATGATGATACGAATTTTCAATATAACAAAGGAGATGTATTAGAAATTAAGAATTGTCGCATTGGAAAATTCCTAACTAAATACACTATTTGTCAAAATTCAACTATGATAATAAAATTAGATACAACTTCAGAAGAATCTAAAAGGTGATAAAAATTTTTCTAATAATTATTATGTATGTATACACATGTATAGATATTATAATAGATAATTAGATTAGGCTATCAACAGTTACAACATTGAAACTTAAAATATAAAAAAATTAGCCTACAATACAGATAAATAAAAATATTACTAGATAAAGAAGGTAAATGAAATAGAAAATATACTATCTCATCTCTATCTAATATACAGTATTATAAGTTCTATTCTTGTGAACCTTTAAAAAAATAATGTACATAATCTTAACATAGTTTTCTACAAAAGTAGCTTAACCTTATATAAAAACCATATTAATTCATTTTAAAATTGTTTTTTTTTTAATATTTTATTCTTTAAGTACAGATATACATGTGTGTAGGTATAGATGAACACACATATATATAGGGCGTATCGAATTTTTTGTACACAATTTGGCGTCTTGTCATAGTGCGGAAATTTTAGTACTTATATCAAATAGAACGTCCCTAGAATTTGGGTGCATAAGGTAAATTGCTTCCGCTCTGTCTAAGGTCGCCAAAAATGATAAATTTTTCAAAATTACCACATTTACGTTTGAATAAATTTTTTTCGATTCTTCATACAAATTTGAGAGAAAATTGTTCTTATACATTTTCTTGTAAAATGCATTCCTTCTTGTTGAAAAATCATTGAAGTGTTGAATTCAATATTTTCAACCTTAATTTCTAAAACTTCAATAATTTATCAACAAAAAGGAATGCATTTTACAAAAAAATGTATGAAGCAATTGACCTTATGCGCCTAAATTTTACAGACGTTCTATTTGATATAACTACTAAAATTTCCGCACTATTACAAGTCACCAAAGTGCGTACAAAAATTCGATACACCCTAATATATATATATATATATATATATATATATATATATATTTATGACAAGTAAATTTACAATTATTTTCAGGTTGCAAGAGTTGTATAAATCAAGTTTATAAAATAAATTAAAACATAGATTATATGGTACTATACTTATGTAATATACATCTAAAATAAATAGAAATTTCAATTATTATGATTACAATTATTTTTACACCAGTCACAATAATAAATCATATAATTTTCATGAAAAAATTTAAATTTAAATATTTTTAAATGCTATAAGATTTTCATAACTTCATAATACCATGAATTTTCTCAAAACATTCTGGACTTTAATTAACAAATTATTATAACGTTTAACAAAAATAATAATTTTCAATTGTACATAGTATACAAAGTGAGAAACAAGGAATTCGAATCTTAATATCTTTTGACCTAATCAGTTTTATAAGTTGCAAAAAGAACTTAACCAATAAGGTACTCTCTTAAAAATATCTGGCTGGATTATCCACATGGATATCTACATAGATTAACATAGATTCCTCATGGATTCTACATGGATATCTACGGGAATAATCCACATGAATATCCAACTGGTTAATTTAGAGAAAAGTACTACACAAATTTTTATAAATAATGCTACCATTAAAGAGATGTCGGCTCAAAATCTTCGCAAATCCGTCACGGGGTATTTTGTATTTTCAACTTTTAGGAAAACAAAAAATCAAATAAAATTTTTTTTTTCGATAGAAAAATATTAATTAAAAAATTTTTAATATTCCTTTTTCTAAATTATCCAGCTGAATATAGTGGAATTGATATCAATCCATGTAAGTATAATTTACATGGATAATTCACATGAATATCCAGCCAAAGATTCTTAACAGCGTAAGTAAAAAATCTATCTTTTCCTGAAATTTTAACTTAATCTTTTACTCCTGTAATTGTGTACAACATAAAAAATCCTTTTTTAGTTAATTTTTGACTCAAAAACTAGGCACCAAAATAACTTATAATTTTTACAACTAATAGATATAATCCTTAATTATTGTCATACATATTTTCCAAACGTTTGATAATTCATTTTTAAAAATATTAATTTTTTCAATCACAATATAAATTTCCTTAAATATCTATAATTTTTATTCAAAAAGATTTTTTTAATAAGTATTAGCATACATAAATTATATATTTTGAATACATCATATACATTTTCATTATAATAACTAAACAAATATTATGAAAAAATTATAATTATATATATCCCCGCAAGCTGAGATACCACACACTCCAAGCTCATGTAAATCTCTACCCTTATGAAAAAAACCTGCAGACAACCGTGCAGAAATTTGTACAAACATTGTTGTACGCCAACATGCAGTTAATGTGCATCATGATGTATAAGATAATGTACATGAATGTCTGTAGGTAGACCAGTTGATATTTTTGCAGGATGACATGCAGAAAGCGTCATACAGAAAATCTTAAATAAAACCTACATGCAGTCTGCACGTTGGTTTGCCGTCAACCTGCAAGAAATTCTGTAAAAAATTCGAGAAATTTCAACATTAGCTTACGAAAAAAATGTGCAGAAATTTCTGCAGAACTTTCTGCGAGCTCTCTGCATAAATATCTGCAAGAAATATGGACCCGAGCAATATCAAAAATCTTTAAATTCCATAAAAGTTCTTGAAAATATATAACTTTAATATAATATGGACGTCTTTATAGGTACTATCATCCGGATAGTAACAGCAAAACTCTGGGCCCAAGCTTCAAAATATTAATTTTTGATTAATTGCATTTAAGAAAAAATTTTTTGTTAAAATGAATATAATTAATATAAGTTAATATAAGCTTGGGTTGCGTAGTGGCACGGGTTGTGAGATTTTATTAAAACACACACACAGACACATATATATCAATAAATTTCGTTATGATTTTGAAATACAATTTATGTGTTAAGGTAAATAAATATATTAAATATATAACTAACAATCAGATTTTTGTTTGTGTTCATAAATAATGTATTTAATCAAAATATTGGGATTACTATTGTACATCGTTATATTTTGTAAAAAAAAAATTTGTTGGAATTAGGTTAGATACACCACTATAAGATAAATTCGTTTTTTTTTCGGTAAAAGTGTAATTTTTATGAAAAAAATCTGTGAAGTTATGTGCATAAATTTTAGTAAAGTTTGTACAGTTTTCCGTACATATTTTTACATAAAATTTAATTGTCTTTTTGTGATTTCTAGAAATTTTATAAAGCAAACAATTATTGATGTAATAAAATTTTATATAGATAATATAAAAACTATGCTGTAAGTTTTCATATCTGTCAAGATCATCACTCTTACACTTCATCATTGATAATCTTGAATACACAAATTTTACCCAATGTTTCTAATATTTAAACCCACATAAAAAGTGTACATTTCAGTGTGAGTGTTGAGTATAGTCATGTTTGTATGCATGCATGAATTATCCCTGGCGGAAAAAATCACTGTTTTTTTCTATTTTTTTTTGTTTTTTTCTGCTTTTTATTGTTTTATTCTGTACTTTTATGGTTGTAATTTGAATATTTATGTTGAAATTTGTTAAAAAATGTACAAATTTGTAAAAAGTTATAAAAAAATTTGTATAAAACTGTTTTTTTTTTCACCGAAATTGGAAATTTGAAACAATAAAATGTATTAAAATGCAGAAAAAAAAGCAGAAAAAACAGAAAAAAACAGAAAAAAACAGTAAAAAGCATGAAATAATGAGAAAAAATTGGTAAATGCGATTAAAAACTAATTAAATCACATAAAAATAGTTCAATATAAGTGAAAAATAATAATTTATGGAATTTTTAAAAATATACAGACTGCACTGCCTCATCTCACATGTATTTATATTCAACTGATTCTTGCATACAATGTTTAGTATATAAGACCGTTCAATTACAAATATAATTAGTAGTAACTTGAACTGTCTTATATACCAACCATCGTAAATTCTTAGCGCTTGCGGGTGAGAAAAGCCGGTCGCCACCTGGCGGTCAGTCCGAAAATCTCAGTTTGTTTAACCTATATGTTGTTTTTGTCTTTTTATTGATTATTACTGTTTTTTTATGTTTTTTTCTGTTTTTCTCTGTTGTAATTGGTTTTTATTTGATTTTTTCTCTTTTTCCCTGTTTATTTTTGTTCCAATTTTCCAAATCCGGATAGATAATGACAACTTTATACAAAAATAAACAATAAGCAACAGATAATAATAGAAAAAAAACAGAAAAAAACAGAAAAAAACAGTGACTTTTTCCGCCAGGGATGTGTAAGGTTAGATTGCCATTCCTAACATATTATCTTTTATTTTCCAAATTTGTTGTAAAAACCTTTTTTTAAACGTCAATGATTTTAAAATTTAATGATTTAAAGTAAATTTGATTATTAGGTTTATGAATTTTAGGTTATAAACCCATTAGTGGATCAAGTACTCAACATAATGTGGGCATATTATGTCACAGTATCCTGTCATATTATGCTAAGAAAATATGGCCACTAGTTATAGACAGGCCATACCTCATAGCGTATTTTCTACGAGTGTATGCACTACCTAAACCCCATCATTATGCATTTTATTTTTAAAACAATTAAGTTTTAGGCATTTCAATAAATTCGCTCAAAAAGAGATAAAATCTCTAAAAAAATCTTAACCAAAGTAAAAAGGTTAGGCGTGTTTGATCTTTTGCGTATCATCATGCATGTCAATAATTTTGTTTACAGTGAAATTACAGATTAAAAAACAACTGAGATCAGTTATAGAAAGTAAGTTTGCAATCATATTATTGTATTTATCATACAGAAAACAAAAAATCATTATGTTTAATTGAGGTCTGAGTCGAATAATTGGTAATTTAAACTTAAGTAATAAATTAATCAATTACAAATAACAGAAATGATATTTACTGCGTAACTTGCCATGCCCCTCACATTTATTGACATTTTAATATTTATAAATTTTCCATCTTTTACAAAGCATATTCTCCTTGACGTCTTAATCTATTTGATAGACAATAAGCTACTATTGTTTTAGGCATTGATCCCATCGCGCATATAATCGTACAGTATATATGTGTGTATATATATATGTATATATGCGCGATGGGATCAATGCCTAAAACAATAGTAGCTTATTGTCTATCAAAGAGATTAAGACGTCAAGGAGAATATGCTTTGTAAAAGATAAATAATAATTATTATGTATGTATACACTTGTATAGATATTATAATAGATAATTAGATTAGGCTATCAACAGTTACAACATTGAAACTTAAAATATAAAAAATTAGCCTACAATACAGATAAATAAAAATATTACTAGATAAAGAAGGTAAATGAAATAGAAAATATACTATCTCATCTCTATCTAATATACAGTATTATAAGTTCTATTCTTGTGAACCTTTAAAAAAATAATGTACATAATCTTAACATAGTTTTCTACAAAAGTAGCTTAACCTCATACAAAAACGATATTAATTCATTTTAAAATTGTTTTTTTAAAATATTTTATTCTTTAAGTACAGATATACATGTGTGTAGGTGTAGACGAACACACACACACACACGCACATATATATATACATATATATATATATATATATACATATATATATATATATATATATATATATACATCTACACATATATATTAACACAATCGCGTGTTACCGAGTAGCAGACGAATGTTGGTAAAGTATATTATAAGTGCTGTAACCACTGGCGTATAATACATCTCACCTAGTCACGTGACTGTTGGAGACCAAATATCGAGAGAAGAAACTTTGACGAAAAGAAATTCATCGAGCAAATTTTCAACTTGCAATATTAAGTTGATAACGTAATATATTTGAATAAATACTTTTAAAGATGAAAGATTAGGTTAATATATTTTAAATAGATACCAACAGATTGCGCATTAGCGCAATACTAATGATTTAAATGCAATCGAGATTTTTGTTAGAGGTTAGAAAACACAATTTTAAACTATGTAGGGTCGCCCTGTCCTGAACCGAACATTGTCCTTTCTTTCCAGTGCGGTGCTGTCGCGCCTCTTGATGATTATTATAATCCCACAATTTACATTATATTATACATGTAAATTATACAAATTTTAATTAATATTATTTTATTGTTATATTTTATTAATATAACTAATACTTTCATCAAATAATTACAATGAGTTCGAAAACATTTTTTAATATTTAATATTTTTTCCATTTTATTCTATAAATTTAAAACCGGCCCTGTGTACTAGTAGCTATAACTACTCTTATAAAATGTTGGCTGTACTTGACGGTAGTTAATTCTCGTGGAACGTTTTTGAAATCGTGCTTTTGATTGGTTAGAATTAAATTGTTTAATTAATAATGACACGCTAAATAATTAAATAATTTTTAAATCGCGAGCGAAGCGAGCGTTTCTTGCTAGTTACTATTTAAAATAGTAAAAATTCTGATAGTGCGAGTATACCCCACCGTTACTATTTCATATAGTAATTTTTATTTGAAATATAGTAATTTTTATTATAACCTTTTTCTCAGTGTATACTCGCACATACATTTATACCCACATCGGCCAGTCCATTGGAGCCGCTCTCCGCACCCTGGCTGCACACTTACACATGCATTCTCAGTTTTACCGGCTAGTCTATTAGAGCAAATTCTCCATCCTGGCTGCATACTTTAAAAAGTTGCAAGAAAAACTGTGTTTAGCAAACAAAAATTCGACAGGACTGATTCCACGAATCTCACAGAAAAAATTTCTTGCTCTAAACTGATTTTTCCCGCGCCGTGGATCGGTTCAAATAAACATGCTTAAGTAACCTTCCGAGTATCCCAAAAGTAGATAGGCTATAGGCATACCAGAGCATAGGCATACTAAAACACCCCCTCTCCTCTCAGAGTGTTTTGGTACCCGATGAAAGAGGAGGGATTCCCTCTCTCTCCAAGATACTAAAACACCCTCTCTCCTCTCAGGGAAAGATTGCAGCCCTCCCAAAAGAGAGGGAAGCGCCTACATTTGCTTGGAAAAGCTCCTCCTCTGATTTTCGAGAAACGAGTGAAAAGCGAAGGTGGTGGAAAGTGTGTAAATGTATCCTTATAAGATAGCAGCGAAAGCTAATAAATTTATCGGAGAAAAATAAATCCCGCTTTCTCACAGTTTAAACTGAAAGATTATAACAAGAATAATAAGCACATCTGCTCGCTCTCGTGAAGTGATGAACCCTCAAAGCTGTTTCCACGTTAGATTGTCACGAGCAGAGATAATTTTCACACACACTTGAAATTACTGTCGATTCTTAAAGAGATAATCTTATTCACATTTCCTCGACCGCTTGCTTACATACGGAGATAATCTTATTCATAGCACAATAGATCTCATACGGGTATCTGTCGGACTTCTTGCCCGACACACGCGCAGGTATACATATTTCCGCATGCTTACCTGCACGTACGTATACACATCTGACCACCTTTCTCACAATCTCACTCAGATGTACTTCCTCGACCCCGCATGCTTATCTGCGCGTACATATGCACATCTGACCCGTCCCCTTCTCGCTCAGGCATACATATTTTCCCGATCGCTTGCTAGCCTACGCGCAAGTATACACATCTGGCTGATTGCTTGCAGATTAGCAGATAGATTATCCGCCAAGTTAATATGTGCATGTGTGCGTTTCAAGAACTAGGATTTTGAATTTTCACACAGATAAGTCGGATACGTGCTGAAGACTCTCGCATGAAAATTTAAGATATGAACAGTCAACAATGATCGCTCTCTCTCTCTCTCTCTCTCTCTCTCTCTCTCTCTCTCTCTCTCTCTCTCCAAGAAAGCGTAGGTGTGTACTCGAGTGATTGAGGGATGGTCAAATTTTGCTGAGAGGGAGGAGATTTTGAAAATTCCGGTGGGAAGTGTCTAAGGGAGTTTCTATGAGAAGAAAGTGGGAATTTTTCGCTAATCGAAGAACTTTTGGCAATTGAAGTGGAAAGGGAAGCTTCGCTGTCCACCGTATTTAAGGACCTGGTGCATGCTTCGTCAGTCATTTCACTCTTCGTTTTCAAGTTCATTCTTCAATTCAAAGTGTGAGAAGATGGAAGGAATCAACGACAGCATGAAGGCAGCTTTTGAGAAGGTCAACGGCTACAGAACAATTGTCCATCTATTTAATGTGGCGTGGCAGTTGATTTTCTGGACATCGAATGGAATTAATGATGATTCCATTTTGAGAAAGTGTAAGTGTTATTTTTTTACATTAGTTTAGATTTTATTTGTAACATTTTTTTTTTAAATTTAATTATTTTTGTTATACTCTTCAGCTCTACCAGCCGAGTTAACTGCTGCGATGAAGCAGCTGAATGAGGGTGCGGCCACCTCACCAGAGTCGCAACAACAGCAGCAACTTCCGTCGATTGGTGTGATGCAGCAGACGTTTAAAAGTATATCATCCATATCAGAGATGCACCATCAGCAGCAGCTTCCACAGGAGCAAAACTCGCAGCAACAAGCAGCAGTCGCAGCAGAAGTCGCATCCGCAGCCAAAGCCGCAGCAGAAGCCAAAGCAGCAGAAGCCGCAACCACAGCCAAAGCCGCAGCAGAAGCCAAAGCAGCAGAAGCCGCAACCACAGCCAAAGCCGCAGCAGAAGCCAAAGCAGCAGTCGCAGCCAAAGCCGCAGCAGAAGCCAAAACACCAGTCGCAACCAAAGCCGCAGCAGAAGCCAAAGCAGCAGAAGCCGCATCCGCAGCCAAAGCCGCAACCACAGCCGCAGTCACAGCACCAGCTAGGAAGCCACTCAGGGACCCTTGCTCTCCGCCGGCAGACAAAAGTGATCGCCCTTCTACGTCTGCGAAAACCGAACGTCCGTCCTCATCAAGCGATCGCAATCGCTCGTCTTCGAAATGCGATCGCAATCGCTCGTCATCAAAAGCTATACCCATCGCTGATCATCAAAAAAAAGCGATCGCCATCGGTCATCTTCGAGAAACGACCGCCATCGCTCATCTTCGAGAATTGACCGCACTTCTGTAAGAAGCGATTATGTACCAAGCGATCACCACACAAGTACGGCAAGCACGAGGGCTGATTGCCAAGCGTCGAATACATCTGTTAGCGCTGTTGAGCATTTACAGCCTCCTCTACGATCCGTAATAGCATCCAAGGGGATTAAGCTATCACAATCTTCAAGGGCGAGATCAAGCTCGAGTTCAGGCTCAAGCTCGAGTTCAGGCTCAAGCTCGAGTTCAGGCTCAAGCTCGAGTTCAGGCTCAAGCTCGAGTTCAGGCTCAAGTTCGAGTTCAGGCTCAAGCTCGAATTCAGGCTCAAGCTCGAGTTCAGTCTCAAGTTCGAGTTCAGGCTTAAGCGCGAGTTCTGGCTCGAGCACCAGCTCGGGATCCAGGTCGGGATCCGGCTCTGACAAAAGCGGAAGTTCAAGAAAGAGGAAATCTGATGGTTAGTTGTAAAACAAAAATTTTTAATTTTTCTCAAAAAATAATAATACATATTTTTTCTTTAATTGCAGATGAAGCAATCAATGGTATAGGTGGTAAAAGGATGACAATCACATCATCTCAAGAGAGCGAAAAATCAGGTAAGATATTTTTTTTCATTCATTTCTTTTCATTTTTTATGATAATATATACATTAATTTTTTTTTGTTTTGTTATTGCAGCAGAAAAGAAGGAACGGAGAAAAATTTCGTTGTCTTTAAAAAAGACTGATCTACCACCACCATCTCCGCGACAGCAGCCATCACCACAGCCTCTCTATCATGCAGATCAGCCGATGCCACTTCAGCATCAAGCAGATCAGCCGATGCCACTTCAGCATCAAGCAGATCAGCCGATGCCACTTCAGTATCAAGCAGATCAACCGATGCCACTTCAGCATCAACAAGAACAGCAAATGCCACTACAGCAACGAGCACGACCGCGTATATTGCATGACGAAATGCTCAACGATCCGCTTATCGTGTTCGATAAGAAAGCAAATATGCGAAAAATCTGAATGATATTTTAAAATAAATTTTTGTAATAAATTTTTGATAAGATAATTATAAAAAAAATAAAAATAAATAAACATAATTTTCCACTATTATTTTGTGTTTTCTGGTTGTTTAAACATTATTCCTTTTAGAAATGTATATTATAATGCATGCTTACTGTCGTTGATCGCGCGTTACAGCCAGGGCCAGAAGGGTCCTGTTTATTATAATTAGAAACGTCGGACATGCAGAAGGCATGGCTCGGCCGACTCACGCGGGTACGGATTTACCTATGCCATCTGACACATTGTCACGTCTTGACAGCAGCGTGCGAGTAGGTGGCAACAACGTACGTTGCCGAATATATATATATATATATATATATATATATATATATATATATATATAAGGTTGATAAGAGAAATAAAACATAAAACATTCATTTATTAAAAATCATTTTTTATTTATTTAAGCTGATTTCCAGTATAAGCAAATACATTTTGAATTTTGATTATTCACCGTATCTAAACTAAATCGATCATCTAAATAATCGAGTAGCCAGGTTCGTATTGCAATAACGTTTCGAACAGCACACATAGGCACTCTTCTAATGCAGAGATCGTGATTAAAGCAGACGAACTGCTTATCACATATTATTTTTTCAAACGATGGACAGCCAAAATTTTCGACGTTTGTTATTGATCTGAAAAAATAAATAGAAGAATGTGTGAGGGATTTTTTTTAATGTGAAAGTTTAAATAAATTTATTATATTTGCAACTTACAAATCGGGCAATAAATTTTTTATCCATTCTGCTTTCTGCTTTCCTTTGACGAATAATTTTGTGACTCCTTGCGTACATATTTCTAAACTTTTATATTTTTAAACTTGAAGACGGTGATATGGAATATCTCCAGAATCCCATCCTATGCCGTGATGGCACTTTTCAATCCAGTGAGTCATACATTTTTCTTCCTCTGTTAGTTCATCCCATGGTAATGGAGGTTTAAAGAGATACGCAATCGGTAAAGAAGTATCGTCGGCAATTCTTTGAAAACCTTGAATGTCACAGAGATAAACTTTTTCTTCTTCTTGACATTGCAATATTGTATTTCTAAACAATACATTATATTCACTTGAACTTCTATCAATCACGCTAGTCATCTTGCTATTCAGTAAGAAATGATCTGAGCTAGACTCTTACTCTCTGTTTTTATAATCCATAACTCTGCCTCTGGCTTATCTAGGATTTTAAAAGTCGATTTTGGTTTGAATGAAAAGAAAGAAAATGCATCCCCTCTCAAGAAAATCTTTGTTCTTATCTTATCTATGAGCTCTTCGTCCACACCATTGGTCTTTCCCGAGAAAATCTTTCTGTTAATCTTATCTACTAGCTCTTCGACTCTACCATTGGTCCTTTGCGAGAATACCTTCTCTCCCTATTTAAGAGCGGGAGCATCTACCTTGAACAATCACAGTTCGTCAGTTGCGTTTCCTTGATGTAAAGTGATAGTTTTGTGCAAGTTCACGAGTAATATTCTAGTCTTATTTCAGTAAAAAGTAAAGATGAATTAAAATACAAAGTAATTCATACAAAGTAAAAATGATATGAGCGATGAAGATATTTATCATTGGCTGGACGTGTATAATTCTACGATAAAGGAATTGAACGATAAAATTGATAAAGCAAATTTAACGCGAGGAGAAAAACAAAAGTGTCAAACTTGTTTAACACATTTGTCGTGCATACAAGTTGAATTCGAACAACACCTTCGGTGTGGAGGTAGTTTACAAGCGGAGGAAGAAACTGAAGCTAGAGTAGAGTGGCGAGATGTGCAGTCAGCTTTTCAGAATAGAATTAGAAGTGGCGTGGTAGTGAATATAAAACATGTTGATATTCTAAGTTTTTTAAACGATGCACAAAAGCTCTTTAATGATAAGGTAAAGAGCTGCTTAAAATGAATATAATGCAGTGAAAGTTAATTCTGACTTCATCGCCGAATTTTCTATGCAGAAAAGTGGAGAGGAAACAACGGACATTAAATATTTTACTAGTGAAAGTGCGACGATATATTTGTCAACGAATTTAGAGGAATGGTTTAAAGACAATATCAAAGAGCCTATTCTTGCACAGTTAGAAGAATTTCAAGAAAAGGACTCAGGCTGGACTCAGAGTTGATCAATATCGTGTGCATGAAGACAAGTTAAACTTTAGTGATATAGAATTTCCAGTAAAGCTTCAAAATATTGTAAAATTTAAAAAACTTAATGATATTTCAGTAAATGTATACATGCTGAAGCAATATGGTGCAAAATTCGAAGTATCACCTTGTCATGTTACATCTGAGAAGAAGGATCAACATGTAAATTTGCTCTTGATTCGAGATTTTTACATAAACGAATATGAAGAAAATAATTGTGATGATGATGGAAGCTTACCTAAATACCACTATGTTTGGATTAAAAATATGTCCCGGCTTTTGTGTTCTCAATTATCTAAATCTCATATAAAATCTCACCATTGTGAAAAGTGTTTACAAGTATTTTACAATGAAGAAAGATTGGAATCTCACGAAAATAACTGTAAAAATTTGAATAGTTGCCGGATAAATCTGCCTGACTCTAAGAATAACATTCTTAAATTTGAAGATTATAGTAAGAGTGAAAAAGTGACTTTATGCAGATTTTGAATGTATGTTAAAGCATACTGGAAATGAAAATGCTTTTCAACTGCATGAAGCGTACAGCATAGGCTACTATATAAAATGTAGCTATGATGATGGATTATCTAGCTATCAATCATACAGACAAGAAAATAGAGATGAAAAGACACCTGCAGAATGGTTTGTTCAAGAGTTGAAATCAATCGGGGAGCAGATTGATCTACTCTACAAAAATCCTAAACCATTAAAACTTACAGACTTGGAAGAATTATCTTTTCGAAGGGCAACGATATGTCATATATGTCGAAAACCAATCCATGGTGATGAACTTGCAGTACGGGATCATTGTCATCTTACGGGACGGTATGTTGTCACTTTAATTACTTTGAAAAATTGAATTTACTACATTTTTAGCCTAATTTTTTTTCTTCAGTTTCAGAGGTGCAGCTCATAATTCATGTAATTTGAATTATAAGAATTCGAGATTTGTGCCAGTTATTTTTCATAACCTCAATTATGACACACACTTCATTTTGAATGAAATCGCTACTTCTACATTGATGAAAGGGCGAGTTTCTCTGATACCTCATAATAAGGAAAAATATATTTCATTTACAAAGTACATTGATGAATTGGATATCAGTTTTAGATTTATAGATTCATGGCGTTTTTTACCATCATCATTGGAGAAACTTGCATCATATCTAGAGAAGTGCCGATAGCAGTAAATGAGTTTCGATCTGATGGCTTCACGGATGAAAAAATCAATCTTCTTAGACGCAAAGGCATATTTCCATATGATTTTGTTGATGAATTAGATAAACTAATGACTACAAAACTGCCAGAAAAAAATGAATTTTACAACAAATTAACAGATTCACATATTACTGAGAAAGATTACAATCATGCTGTTCAAGTCTGGAATATGTTTAATATAAAAACTTTAGGTGAATATTCTGATCTATACTTGAAAACGGATGTTTTATTATTGGCTGACTTTTTTTAAAGTTTTTGGGAGACATCTCTTAGAGTATATGATTTATCCCCTGCACATTTTTACACGACTCCTGGACTAACATTTTCAGCAGCTCTTAAAATGACAAAGGTGGAATTGGAGCTTCATACAGATATTGATATACTGATGTTTATTGAAGCAGGAATTCGAGGTGGAATAAGTCAATGTTGTAATCGGTATGCCAAGGCAAACAATCCACATATGGGACCTTCATATGATAAGGAGCAGAAAACAAAGACTCTCTTATATTTTGATATAAATAATCTTTATGGATGGGCAATGGTACAACCTTTGCCAGTTGGCAAATTTTAATGGATAGAATATGAGACAAATACATGTTTTTTCAATACACCACCAGATTCTGACATAGGCTATTTTGCTGAAGTTGACTTAGAGTATCCTGAAGAAGTACACGATGATCATCGAGATCTCCCTTTTTGCGCAGAGCATCGTACACCACCTGGCTCTAAACAGAAGAAACTTCTAACTACTTTGAATGACAAGACAAGGTATGTAATTCATTATCGAGCACTGAAACAGGCGTTAGATAATGGACTTCGACTGAAAAAGGTGCATAGAATTTTGAGTTTTGAGCAGAAGGCCTGGTTCAAACCATATGTCGAACTAAATACAGAGAAAAGAAAGCAGTCCAAGAATGAATTTGAAAAACTGTTTTATAAATTATTAATTAATGCTGTCTATGGAAAGTGTATCGAGAGAGAGAGAGAGAGAGAGAGAGAGAGAGAGAGAGAGAGAGAGAGCGATCTCGCGTTGATGTGCGTTTAGTGAATAAATTTACAGGTCGATATGGAGCAGAAGCACGTATAGCTCAACCAAATTTTCATAGTTGTGCAATCTTTGATGAAAATTTAGTTGCTATTCAGCTAAAGAAGACAAGTATAACAATCAAGAAACCAATTTATGTTGGTCTCTGTATTCTCGATTTGTCAAAAACATTAGTATATGATTTTCATTATTCATATATGAAACAACGAGTAGGAGAAAAATGTAAACTTCTTTATACAGATACAGATAGTTTAATATACGAAGTTGCGGGCATTGATATGTATCAAATAATGAAAGAAGATATACACAAGTTTGATACTTCTGATTATGATGAGAATAATCAGCTTGAAATTCCGCGTGTTAATAAAAAAGTTCCTGGATTGATGAAAGACGAATGCTGTGGCAAGATTATGACAGAGTTCGTAGGTTTAAGAAGCAAGTATTTTGATTGATGGAGCTGAGACAGTGAAAAAAGCCAAAGGGATAAAATCCAATGTAATAAAGAAATAAATCACATTCAAAGATTATCGAAAATGTCTTCAAGATCTTGTTATTATAAAACGTGAGCAGTGCAATATTCGTTCAAAATTACACATACTGAAAAACAAGAAAAAATTGCTCTAAGTCCTCACGATGATAAAAGATACTTATTACCTCATAGTACAGATACTTTGCCCTGGGGTCATTACAGAATTATGGAAGAACAGATGGCGCAAGCTGCAATGCATGTAGAGGGGGAAGCGGAGGAGAGGGGATACAATGCAGCTAATGGCAATGAAGCAGAAGAAAAAAGAGAGGGAGAAAATGAGAGGGAGGATGAGGTAACCAATGGCAATGATGCAGAAGAAAAAAGAGAGAGAGAAAGTGAGAGGGGGTGAAGGTGAACAAATCAGGATTGAATACGATGTGCCTGAGGAGTTCATGCACGAATTGGATCCATCATTAGATAAGATAAGATTAGAATCAGAAGAGAGAAGGGATATCTTACTAGAGGCAATGGAAAGGGCAGGAATTGTGGTGGGAAATGGGCTATATGAACGCACGGGCGACAACGAGGAGCACATTCGAGAAATCGAAGCGAACAACGAACCTTCTACAAAGAGACCAAGGCTCACCTAACTTCATAATAAGTAAGTTATATTTCATAGTTCTCCCTCATTACTTGTCTTTAATACAATTTTCTCTAACATAAATTTTTATTTTTGCTTTTTTCAGAATGGATCTATCTGCACTCAACAAGATTGCTGAGCGAGAGTTCTTGCCAAAGAAAAGAGCAACAGACATGGAAAAAGATCATCATGGTACATGGTGACAGCACTGAAAGAGGTCAAGACAAGGTTCGGTACGAAGATTGTTGCTGAACTTGATGACAGCTTTCAAGTTTTCTTGCCAGAGAAGATTTCATCGGCTATTCTGAAAGATGAAGGTTTTTCAATTCACTCTGCAACAGTGCAAATAAACTTTGTTTATTTTTAAAATATCTGGGTGGATCTTCTTTTAAGTTCGATTCTAGTACTCAATAAGAATGAATAAATCACAAATTGATTTTACAAAGATATATTTTTTATTAACTTGTACATAATAATAATACATGAATAAATTTAATATGATAAACATAATACATCTGCTTTTTTTATTTACTACAATCTGATCCTTTTATCCATAAAAAAAAAAACATAAATTGTTAATATAGTTACATTAAAGAATCTCATTTTTATTTATCCAACTATTATGCTCGTCACTAAATCCTAGCCATTTAACATATATGCGTTTACCACTTTTTCTTAATACTTTTTCTACTAGATAAATTTGAGGATACATAGTTTTATGAATTTCTGTTTCATAAAAGCCACCTGAGACGGTTTTATTGTTATAATCTTTGAGGTGGTATGTTTTCGGATTAGTTTTGACAACTCGCGTTATTGTAAAAATTTCAGTAGACCAGTTTGGTGTGTAACCTTTTTCAAAAACATTTTTTATCCTACTTATTCGTACTTTATCTCCTACTTTAAATTTCGGTTTTTTCACTGGCGACTTTTCATTTGGAAAACGTCTCTTGACTTCTCGCTCATTTGCCTATGTAACATTTTCAGGCTCGATTCCTGTTGTCCGATGTTTTCTCGAATTATATGCTTTGAGCAAGTTAGGTAGAATATCCAACCATTTATAGCTTCCTTGTTTGCTGAATTCTGTCCACATTGCATTTTTTAACGTTTTATTGAATCGTTCGCATATACTTGCATGAAGATTACTATGTGAAGAGTATAAGTGTATATTGTGCTTCTTCATAAGTTTTTGAAAAATTGAATTGTAAAATTGAAAATATATCTATGACAGTGAGTAAGTAATGAAAACCTTTGTTTTCTTTAGAATATGGTATCATTTCTACAAGATCATCTTGCCAAGTCTCGTCTATTACACGTATGTCATATTTTCTTCTCTTGTATCGCCGACTTGCTGGCTTATGCAGCTCTTCAGCTACTCTATGACGTTCCATCTTCGTTTACAGTAGATGAAAATCCATCTGGAAATTCGTCTATACGAACTTTTAATTGTTTATTCACTTCTTCAATTATATAATCAACACCAGAGTAATTGCGAAGAGTTGTACTATAAAGATAACGCAATTTTGCATCCACTTCCAATTGATGTTTTTCAACTTGCTGCTTGTATTCTTCTATAACTTCACCAATTCCAGAAATTTTAGCAGCTATATAATTTATTTCAGTTTGTAGAATAACTTTCAGTGAATGCAAGGTGATTGCATCCTTTGGCTGATTGGGCGGTCCTAGGTTGCAAAGTCGCTTGTTTTCTAAATCAAAATCACCGTCCGGTGTAAAATTGAAACCAATGCCTGGAGGACCACGACTCACTTGCGAGCCCTCAAGTTTTCTTCCAAACACATCGAGACTCATGGTAGTACTGATGCAAAGAAGAAAGTTGCGTGTCAATATATATGCCTAGCTTCACGTAATTCCTCAATAATCGACTTGATTTCATTGTCGTGATTATTATTTCCAGCTGATCGTTCGGCAATCAATAGTCGAAGTCTCTCAGTAAGCTCGTTTGGATCATCCCAGTAGACGAGATCAATGGAAGAACTTTTCTTAGCTATTTTATATTTAGGTATGAGTCATCCTCCGCTGCTACTGTTCTTTTTACGTGGAGTGCTGCGGAACATTGGTGCTAAAATATTCTTATATTTACTACATCTCGACATTCGTATAGATTCATCTTTGCTGAATTTTTTCCGATGAGCATTTGTTGCTTCCAGAATCTTGCGATAATTTGCACGATCTAATGAGCTCAGAAGAAGATCATCCGGATATTTTTTAAATAGCAATTTCATTAGTCCACTCGTTTTAGGATAACTTTCATTTCTGACTTTGACATATTTATCATCAAATTCAATTTCTGAATCACCAATCATATACACTTCATCAACCTTTCGCACTCCGTATATATTATCAATCGTTCTACGGCTTTTATCTAGCAATGATAAAAAGTCTTCAGCTGATTCATTTTTTCCACTCGCGGATCTAAATGTAGAATTGGTTATTGTGTCAAAAGCATCATCATCATCATCATTATAATCATAAACAGTATAATCCAATAAACTTGATATATTGTTCTTATTTTGATCGTTGAGCAAACTCGATCGATCGATTCTCATTCGTTTTTTCATTTTTTTACTGTTGTTTTAATCCAAAATGTGATTGGACGGTTGCTGTAGTGGGCTTTCACTTTTCATCTCAACAAGTTTCTCAAGTGGTGTGATGACTGGTTTTAGAGTATCACCGATGACTTTTTCAAAATCATCTTTCTCCTGTTTTAATAAAGTGTATTTTTTCTTAATAGCCTCACGAGCTCGCAAGAGCTCACTAAGAACATTCTTCTCTTTCGTGAAGTCTGACATGCTGACGTGGCGATGTCTACAACTGAACTGTAAGTTTGAGACTCATAATTCCTTTTTTATTGCAAAACAATCAAATCCTTTTCTGTATCTACCCTCATTCATCGGTCTATCTTTGTCAATAACGATGAATCCATATTTATCATTCTTCCAACATTCAGAACAAAGATTCCGAAATTCGTTGAAAGTTAAATCGGTATTCACATGATCTTCATAGATATGTTTAAGATTTACATCATCTTGTCGATAAATTACTAACAAATTGACATTATCTCTAATGAGATGTTTTCCTATATGAGCATAAAATTGACATAGATAGAAGCTATCAACACTCTTATGTCTCCCCATACAGAAGAATGCTTTGACGTTATCCTGCTTCTCACATGCCACATCATCAAAAATCATTATTGAATTTGGAAGGGCTTCATCTGGAGATACTACAGATTCATGCTTACTGAACGGAAGATATGATACTCCTTCAATCGGATCCAAGACATTTTTGAGAAATTGATACTTTGGTTGATTCAAGGATTTAGAGTATACATACAAATTCTCAAACCTAAGACCATTGGGGTGTGTAATTAAGGCCAATAAACTATTTGTTTTTCCACAGTTTGATGGACCACAGAATACTGCTCATATACTATCTGGCAGTAATTCCCCATGACGCTTCTTTCTCTTCTCTTTTCCAAAATCAAAATTCGTGACAGGGAGTTTGACGTTCTGCTCGGTAAAATCCATGTTCACACAACAGAGTCAGATTCAACATTGAGCTCTCGAAATATAAACGCTCGTTTTATACCATGAACGTCAGTTGTGAATCAACACTCGAAGAGATGATCATACACAAATCTCAGAAACAGCCGAAAGGCTATGGATTGCTTGATAAAGTTATCAATAACTTACCTGTTGAAATGCATCTTCGGAACTAAATTGAAAAAGCGAATGAAAAGAGGAGATCCTGGTATTAATCCGCTTAATCAGGCTTGTAAAAAACACGACGTAGCTTACTCCGATAAAAACGGAGATCGTAAAGCTGCTGACAAGATGCTTGCTGAGGAAGCTATGCAACATGTCAGAGCTAAGGATGCTAGTCTTGGCGAAAAAGCTTTTTCTTTTGCTGTTAGCAATGCTATGNCACGACATAGCTTACTCCGATAAAAACGGAGATCGTAAAGCTGCTGACAAGATGCTTGCTGAGGAAGCTATGCAACATGTCAGAGCTAAGGATGCTAGTCTTGGCGAAAAAGCTTTTTCTTTTGCTGTTAGCAATGCTATGAAAATAAAAGGAAAAACTGGAATGGGACTGAAATTTAATAAGTTAGTGACTGCGGCTAAAAAATCAATGTCAACAAGTAAAAGTTCTCGCAAGGTTATTCAATCAGGCTTGAAGGGTGCACGTCAAGCTGTTAAAAGTGTAGGTGGAAAGAAAAAAGTTATAATTCCACGTGTTCTGACGCTTCCATAAAAAATTGGTGGAGTTCTTCCTTTTATAATTCCATTGTTCGCAGGACTAAGTGCAACCGGTGCTCTAGCAGGAGGCGCTACTGTAATAGCTAAAGCAGTTAATGATGCTAAAGCTGCGCAGAAAAATCATGAAGAAAGTAAGAGGCATAATAAGACCATGGAAGCTATTGTTTTAGGCAAAGGTATTCATCTTAAGCCCTATAAAACTGGAATGGGATTATTTATGAAACCTCATATCGGTTGTGGTCATCAAGTCAGTAGAAAAAAAAACTTCGATTTAACTTTGCCAAATCGTGCACTGACTGACTACAATCTAAAAAAATATGCTCATATGATGAAAATCTCAGATTTCAGAGGTGTTTTCATGAGAAATAATCTACCACCCGATGGTCCATGGCATAATGAAACAGCAGTGGTAAACTTGGACGACTTTCAAAATAGAGGCACTCACTGAGTTTGCTATCGCAAACGTGGTCCTGAATTGATAGTTTTGGTGATCTTAAACCTCCTAAAGATCTCATGTTGTATTTTAACGTGAAAGAAGTGAAATACAACTATAAAAGATATCAAAATTTTGACTCATTTATATGTGGCCATCTTTGTCTCTTTTTCTTAGCTGGAAGACTATAAAAGAGGTGCTCACTGACGAATACAATCATTATCTTCCGATCAGTCATGGAAGATAGCTTCACTTTGAGTCTCTCAGGAAATTCATCTGTCTTAGAAGCGCAATATTTTCCTTCGATTGAACTACCGAAGCATACAAATTTTGTCTTGGGTTTAGTTGAACTTTTATCATTTAACTCTATTCCCAATGTTGACTATTCAAATAATAAACTGCATTTAAACGGAGATATTATTATTAATATTCCTACTGGCAGTTATGAAATTGATGCTATTAATCAATTTTTACAAGCAAATTTGAAATCCAAAGAAATCGAATTCTCGTTGAAAGCTAACAACAATACTCTTAGAAGTGAAATTCTCTGCAGTCATCCGATAGATCTCACACCTCACGATTCCATAGGCCGTCTCCTTGGCTTTGCTCCCCGCACTCTCGAAGAGAACATTCAACACAGCTCTGATTTACCAGTGAAAATATTGAGAATCAATGTACTCAGAGTTGAGTGCAATATTACTGGAGGTGCTTATATCAATAATA
>JAZHPH010000746.1:0-24327 GCA_037356405.1 Nasonia oneida | reverse complement strand
CTTTGAATTATTTTCAGATATGGACCAAGTTTTGAAAAATATCGTCACCTCAATCGTCTTCGACGAAGTTTTGGACCATGTCACAATCTGTTTTGACCCCGCGGGAAAACTCCCTATGGTAATGAAGCTATTGAACAGTTATGGACCAAACAACCCCGTCACGTTTGAAATTATTCCAAGAGGACCACACCATGACTCAGCGAGATTAACTATTATGTACAGAACACGGACAAGCGCGACGAGACTCACAAGCGACTATGAGACATCCAGAACAGAGGACAGGATGACAGTAGAACAGAGAGTAGAAGCACCGACTGATTCGGACAGCTCAGACACAGACCACGAACATAGCAGCAGCGACAGCAGTACCACTGACGGAACCGACGGAACGGACAACACTAGCGACACCCCTGAAAGCGACGCTAACGACGAAAATGACGAAGTTATTTTAAATTCAGACGAAGATGCCCCACAGCAAGACAATGACAATAACGAAGACAACATGAACAACGACAACGACCACATCCCAGACATCAATGACGACAATTACGGCAGTAATGACATCGACAATGCAGACAACAACGATATAAACAGCGACGACAATGTCAATGATAACGGCTACCCCTTGCAGTACAATCCCCAAAACAACGTGGAATTACTCAAGATGAACCTGACGGACGCTTATACGATAACAGCTATATACAGAGGAAACGCAATTGACGCAGAGCCATTGTTCAGACAGTACGGACCATGCCACACAGAACACTACATGTCCACGACAGACGACACTAAAGCCATATCGACACGGTACCAGTTAGACAGACATGCCCGGAAAGTAATAAATCTGTACAGACAATACATACAACGGACAGACGAGGACGTGCAAGGACTTCGACGGCAAGAACGAGAACAGGGACCACCGACAACAGAACACGTTAGATCGGACGATACTATTTGTGTACGAGTACCGCGGACAGTAAGCAAACAAGGACTGACGGAAATATTTGCAACATTTGGAGAAATAGCTGACATACGACGCATCAAACCGAACGACGAAGACGAACGTTATACAGCATTTATACAATACAGACACAAGGACAGCGCATACAAAGCAGTAACAGAAACTGATAATACATACTTACCGAAATGGGCTTATAATCGAAGACAATGGACGACAAAACCAGCGACGACACAGGAAAATGCACAGGAGAGACAGAAAACCGAAAGACCACAGGAACCCGCACAGAGACAAAGACGATAGACGTTGGACCCCGCCAACAACACAAAACTGTATGTTCTCGCACCACCTGACACGACACAACACGAATTCAGAGCGGACTTCATAAAATACGGAGAAGCAATACACATAGAGTTAACGAACGGAAAAAAGGAGAATAATGAAAAAGTAGGATACGTCATTTACAAGGACAAAATAGACGCCATCGACGCCAAACTAAACGGACCACGAAAATACAAAATTGACTGGAAGTAAACGCCACAGACTACTGAGACACTATTACATTTTACATGCGGAGACCAAATACCGATACAGAGTTTTACAGACCACACACGCGACTGCACCACAACTACACTACGACGACGGCTACAAGACAAAAAAAGTACAACCGCAGCACCAGCACAGCAACAGATAATACCGACATCACAAACGCCACAACCGAGTACCAGCAGACAAGCCGACGAGAGATAGAATGCCGACACAGCAGGGACAGCAACGCAGTCAGCAAGAGCACCAGTCTCACTACACAGAGCCTTATACATCGGCCACAGCTCATCAAGTGATGAAGAGTTAAATGAAATAGAAATAGCCAGATCAGTACGACAACATCAAAATGAGAGAGCAGATGAGGCAGAAGCACCAGCAAGGCACGAGGACGAAGCAGCTAATGAATTACGACAAGAACTGGACAAAATTGACTTCAAAAACATATTAGACGTTAGTTTTTAGATGACGACACCGTGACGCTAGTTTAAGTTAGATTTAAGAAACCAAGAGTGCCATAATAGTTTTGTAGTCAATAAAAGATGCAGAACATAAGTATTATTGAACCAAGTTACCACTATTGTCATCTAATAAATAAGATACTGTTTTGTACTACCTTTCATAAAAAAAAAGAGAGAACATTTTTTTTTCACTGACCAATTGACCTACATCCAAACAATACACCTTAATATAATATAAATATTAAACTATAGGAACTAATATCATATATAATATAAACGAAAGCGAATCTACTTACTAACACAAATGAAATATAGTATTAGCATAATATACAGTAGCAGATTAGGACACATATCTAGATTCATATTAGGCAACATCAACAGTAATAGTTAAATTTATACAGTAAGGTTAAAGTGTACCAGAACATCATCAACGACATGTGTGACAGCAAGGTGAAACCAAAACAAATTACAAGGTAGGACAAAACTAAAGAGAATAGATTACCCAAGGTAGAACGATCCATCCAAACCAATCAACCCACGCAAGCAAAAGGTGATGCATTTGCAGAAACCCCATGTATCAATGAGGTACATAGAAAGCACAATTGCCGGTTGCATACCAGTAGCTTACAGAATTCTTTTCTCAATAAAAGCAGACCTGACTGTGAGACCTCTATGTGAATGCTCTCGACATTCAAAGAGAAAGGTTATGTTTTCTCTTCTTAATCAAGCGCCGCAAGGGCTGATTAATATGATCATGTGATCATAGAGGCAAGGGACCAAGGACCGCACCAGTTATTTAAAAGCATAGGCACACATCAACAGCTACAACTTAGAACAGATGATAGACACCTGAAAAAGCTTTATCCTGCCCAAATTCCCCAAAAAAAAAAAAAAAAAACTTCCAAGATACCTCATACAACTCATTGCCCAAAATGCATCTCACCACACCGAAATTAAATCAGTAAATAGCAGGTTAGAACTTAAACCTCATAGGACAATTTGTTACTCAGTTTTGGTTTCTCGTTGTGTCACCGGTGTCTGACCATTTACCCTTATATGTGTGCGTTTATCGAGGACGACAAACGTCTGCAAGGGGGGGGGGGTGGAGGATGTTAAGTGACGAAGTCCCTGGAAAAATTATTTAGAAACATTATATAAGAATTACACAGAGCCAGTAAAAAGAAGATCCAGAAACTTCGACGCTTAACTAAGCCTCGAAGGAATGTGCCCGAAACCAAAACAAACTTCTCCTCACTCGGCTGAAGCGCGCGTGCACAGCCGACGCTGCAGTTTAGCCGTTGACCATAGTATTAGGCCCATAAGGCCTAATGAGTAAGACAAAGAGCGCGGCCAGGCTGAAGTAAGAAGAGAGGAGAAGTAAGTACCCCGCGTGGGAGAAAGCTTCGACTCTGTGGCGAGCAGAAATCGAGACGCGCTTGGAAAATGTTCCGTCGCCCGGACTTTATGATAGGGCCCGGATAAGCCCCAAACGATGCCGCGCGGCACGTCGCCGAGCGGCCTGTCGGATTAAGTCATAAAACGTCCGGCGATATTCGGCATTTTCTCAGAGCGTATTTTCTGCATCTGCACCGCGTATTAGCCTCCCACTCTCCGCGATACCTTCCGAGGTACTTTGGCTTCGCAGATGTACCTCGGACCTCAGTCCTTCCTCGCCTCTCGATCTGTCAACGTCGAGAGACGAGCCCACTGTCACACGGCCGACGAATAAAGAATAAAGCAAAACGAACACCGAGTTCTTATTTAAAGTAACTTGATACTCTCAAACCTACAACTCTCTCTCTCTAGCATCACCTTCCCCGAAACGACACTCCAGGTTGTGCGCTCCTAGAGAAAGGACGCTAATTTTAAGAGTTTAGATTTTAAGTAATTTGCCTTTGAGAAATTCAATAAGTTTTGTTTCATTTGAGTGTCTCATTTAATTTGTGTTTTGATAAGTTGATAATTATCAAATCAGTTTTGTATTTAAATTAAATTTTTTGCCTTTGAATTACGTAAAATATGATATAATTAAGAAAAATTAACTTTTATTAATATTTATCAGTTAATTAATTTTACGTATTCATATTGAAAAATGAAATTTAAATACGTAGTTAATTTGATAATAAATCTTGATTTTTTTCTATATTTTTTAACAGGACGAAATCTCAATGGAAACTTTTTTTAAGTAAATATGTTAAATAATCATTTAATATTTGTAAATTAATTAGACATTATCATGTCCTATAATAATATGAAATTAATTCATTATTGTTATTAAACGATCATTTATGTTTCTGTTTTGTTCTGCATTGTGTATATTGATGATTCTTGTAAAATAATTTAAAAAAAAATTATGTATGCATACTAATTTGAATGTTTACAAAATGATTGTAAAATTCGAAATTGAAAATCAGCAAGAAGTTAATATAAATACATGTCTTTTATTTGAAAAAAATCTAAACAAAAATTTAATAATAATTTATTCTATGATCGAAAACCCTAAGAATTGACTAAACAGTTTTGAATCAAATATTTAAAATTTCATTCCTAACAATATTTTGTATTGATTCAGCTGACTCATTCTGAATACGTATATTATCAGGATTTCGACATCGAGATAATGCAACATATAATTGACCATGCGAACACAATGGTCGTTTCAAAACAATTCCTATTGCATCAAAACTTTGTCCTTGTGACTTATTTATCGTTATGGCAAACGCTAATATGATTGGGAATTGTTTTCTAAAAATAGTAAATGGAAACGAAGATGAATTTTCGGTGTTTAGTGTCATTCTCGGTATAAAAACTTTCTATCCAATGTTTTCGCCTGTAATTATTTCTGCTTCAATGTTATACTCATATAATTTGGTAATCTTTAAACGAGTGTCATTACATAAACCATCTGTAATACTTAAATTTGTAATTAACATCACTATTGCATTTACTTTCAAATTAAGTTTATGTGGTGGAAGACCTTCTCTGATATTATTCAACATTTCAACTGAATAATTTAAATGAATATTTTCCTCTGTTAGATCTACTCCTTTATGTGTTGCATAATCTACACTATAATATGTCTTTGATTCGCCATGTAATAATTTTAGAACTTTCTTATTTAAAATGTTTATGTCTTCATTATGAGGAGTTAAGATCACGCTACTAACGGAAGCACCTAAATTAATATTTTTATAAATTTTATTGCAAACATCGGTAGGTTTTCATTTTTGAGGAATTTCAAATGTATCGACTTTACCTTCTCCTATTTCTAACAAAAAAGAGGAAAGTTCTACATTATTGGAACGTATATTTTTATTGAGCTTCAAGATTTTAAAAAGAGTGCACAAAGTTGAATATTTAATTGTTTCTTCTATGATAGAGTTTCGGTATCCATGTTTAATTACTGGAAGAATTTTTCTGAAATCTCCTCCTAATACTTGTAGTACGATTAATAATTTCTAAAGCTTTTTTAGGTATCATTGAAGCTTCATCCCAAATTATTAAATCTGCCTCTCTTAATCTTTTTTTGTCAGACTCTAATTTCAAAAAAGCACTTTCAATATTATTTAAATCTAAAGGCAATCTGAAGGTTCGATGACTTGTCAATCCCTTAGGTAACAAAATAGACGCGATACCAGTCCATGCCATTGATAAAACTTTTTTGTTTAATGAAATGTAATAATAAATTAGTGTTTTATATAAAAACGTTTTTTCCGAACCTCCAGGTCCATCAATGAAATAAATTTTGTGTTCATTGTCAACTAACTCTTCAAAAATTGCCTTTTGATCATCGGTCAATTGATCAAACATACATTTAAAGATATCGGCACTTTGTAAGACATTATCTATAGATGTTGCATCATCATTAATAATACTATTTAGTTCTGGTAAACTGAAATCTTTGCAAGATTTTTCTTCATTCTCTAATATAATTTGAATATGAGATAGAGCATTACTCTCTTTATTTGTCTTAAAATCTTCGGTGAAATAATTTTTAAATTTGTATTACCCTGTATGTTTTCTGCTAAAATAAACCATGCAAAAAATGTACGTAATTGAAATGGTAACATGATGTGACAAGCTTCTTCAAAAATAATAAAAATATGTGAATCATCTTCAATTAAGGCCATTGCAAGTGCTGCGACTTTATATGTTTGATACTTTATATCTTTATGATTTTTCAAATCTTCAAATGAAGTTGGACCTCTTGCTCGATTTAGTATTAATTTCAAAAAAAAGCTCTCAGTATCTTTTGGTGATACGATATTAAGTCGAGCAATAGTATTTTATTGAGAAGAACGTGAACGTTTTATCCAAAATTTTGATTTTTTATTAAATCTATAATATTCAGGCAGTTCAACATATTTAAGTGTTTTTGCAAAATCATCAATTTTATTTAATTTAAACCATGCTGTTAAAGTAGTTTCTTTATTGTTTAAGGCTTGCAATTCTTTATTTTCTTCGTAAACTATATATTGTTGATCTTTTGTATGGATTCCTAAACGTTCTACAGCGGGTATTTTATCACAAAGAGGATATCCTTGTAGACGCCAAGCAGCTTCCATTGGGCTTAAATATCTACCATCTATATACTGAGTGAGTTCATCATGTACTATGGTAGTTTCTTCGCTAGAATTATTTGGATTTTCAATTTTTTTCATCTTACATAATGCTCTATCTCCACCTTTGTGAATATAATCGAATATGTATTTAATACTTTGAATTGATGCACAATATTCGACATTAATATGACACTTATATTTTTTCAATAAAAAGTTATTATAAGGAACAACCATTGTGTTGTCAACGGAATAATTTTTCTAAATTTTTTAATTCGATAAGTATAGTTTTGTGAAATGTTATTTCTTCTTCGATATTCAGGATAACCATTTTCTTTGAAAATGGTGATATCGCGGAATGGTTTTGGAAATTTTTTTTTTACAAATATTCTTCCCACGTGAAAAGTCACACATGGTTCTCATGTGGTAATCATGTGGTTTCTACGTGGTTTTAATGTGGTTACCACATGGGATCCACATGGGAACCATGTAGGAACCAGGTGTGATTTTACTGTGGGTTCCCATAAGGAAGCACGCGATTCCCACATGGTTCCCACATGATTTTTACATGGTCACCACAAGCTATGCGTGAAATAATTTGACAGAATGCCTCAGTGATAACCCACAGTAAAATCACACCTGGTTCCTACATGGTTCCCATGTGGATCCCATGTGGTAACCACATTAAAACCACGTAGAAACCACATGATTACCACATGAGAACCATGTGTGACTTTTCACGTGGGTTATTTTTGATGACGCAAGGAGATTTATTTGTATGTGGTCCATGTAACATATATTTAATTACTAATTTTTGTAAACCGTTATCTGAATTATCAGGAATTTCAGCAAAAATGTATTTGTCAATAGATTGAGGTGTCATGAGCTTATTTTTTGGATGTAGCGTAACTACAATAGGAGCGTGTGGCGCCTTCTCTTTTGAAATTCTATTGTAAAGACATAAGCTATTACTTTCCCAAAAATTTCATTTTTTACAATATCATCTAGAAAATACTTAAATTTTGTATAAAATAATCTAACAGTAATATTTGGAATATCATTTGGAGTAGTTCCTTTTGGAAAATTTTCTAAAACTCTTTTCAATTCTACCCATTTAGGATTGCACGTCATAGTAATTAATAAATCAGGTTTTGTTTTTGATCTTGCTATAGCATCTTGATAATGTTGTTGCATGTACCGAGGACTACCTATGTATGTTGCGGGTAAAATGAATAAATTTCCTAACCTTTCCTTTTTTTCAAAATTTTGAGTTATTTGCATCTGAGTTATAAACGTGGTCATATAAGCCTTTGTAACATTCTATTCTAAGCTGTTTTTGATTATTTCGGAAGAAATTCATTCTATTACTTTCTATCATAATGAGTGCTTGTAAAAAGTATTGTTGAGTTAATCTACCACTATATAATACTGGAGAGAAGTTTGTACTATTAGGTCTATATGAAAGCCTATAAGCATAGTATTGTAAAAGAGTCAGATTTTCTCACTAAAAGTCGCGAAACAGAATAAGTTATTGTAATATCTTATTAATAGTCTGAAATGGTTATCATTAAATAATAAGTCTTTAAGATCTTTGTTGTATGGGCTTAAAGGTGATAATCTAACTTTTCCATTATGGCAACAAGTAGATTTACTTCTTTCTTCTTGCCAAAATACAGCTGAACAAAATTTACATTTATAACTCATTTCTCCGAAATCTGAGAAATCTTTTACATGTTTTTTCACTCTTTTAACACTATTACGAATTTTTGTTTGAGCTATGTGCGACTTAAGTTTTTTACGTGAAAGATTTTCTCTGAAATCATCTAAAGATTTTCGTTTTAGATTACATGTTTTTTCATCAGACACTAAAACTTGAGATTTTGAATGATCGTTAATAAATTCAAGAATAACGTCATAATGACCAGAATCTTGTTGTCCACTTAGTAATAATTTTAATTCAGAAGATTGAGAAATATTTCCAAAAGTAAAGTTACTTTCAACGTTAACTAAATATACTTTGACATAAACATTATACAGATCCGAAAAACCTCTTATTTCAATCTCATTGCCATAAACAGAAACTTGAGACATAAACATTTCATAATCTTGACTATTTACAATACCTTGATAATAACCATTTCCAACTATGAAAGAACTATAATTTTCCCATTGAGTTACAATATATTGAACAATATTTAATCTGACTCTCATGTGAAAATCTTCTGTATTGTATAAAGAATAAGAAAAGCATCTAAATAGACAATTGCCATCGACAAGGATTTTTAAAACTCTAATATGTTCCATTTTCAAATATGGTAAAAAAAATCTTATTAAAATTTTAAGGAAAAAAAACTTAATTTCATAAAATTTCTATTTTTTGGAGTTTAAATCTCACCATTAAGTCTTTTTTCTTTAAAGAAAATTTTAACTAAATGTAATAAAAAAATAATGTAGGTAATACGTAAGTTGTATAGAATTCACCGTATGTTTCCGTTTCTGATTATCACGGTAAGCAACTTGGGTACAATTCATAGAATTTTACTAATCACTTCATTCATCTGCTTGGAGTAGATAATTAAATCGATTCTAGCACCGATGAAGTGAAAAAATCTTCAGTTTTCCAAGATTGTGTCGGTAGTGGGCGCATATTTTTCAGTTTTCATTAATACCATAGATAGGAAACTAAAAGAAATATAAAATTTATTGCAATAATAAACTTTATAAGTGAAAATTATTGTTGTTAAGTTTGTAATATGTTCGTACTATATATAAATACACATCACTCGATAAAAGAATAATTTGAATAAATTAAAATAAAAAAATTAATCTTCTTCTATCAATGAATTTTTTTTAATTAGATTGAAGTCGTGTTAGTACGTTGTAATCTATAAGTATGTCAATTATGATAAAGATTAGATCTTAATAGTAAGAAAAATGCTGTTAAATGTATATAACTATTTTTATTTGCTTAGGACTGAGCGTCTCATGCACTAAAATCCAACGTTCTTATGGGTATATATCGATAAGTACTATTATGTTTTTAAAAAATATTTATTTTCACAAATGATTAACAATTTATAGATTATCAAAAACTTTAAATTTGTAAGATATACAATGTAAATGTTATAAAAATAAAAATCTTTTCTAAAAGTATATAATTAATGCAATAAATAGTAATTATGTATTTTGTTTCTTGTCCTTTATTTTCTCTGAAAAAATAAATAAATTTATATAAAAGAATATTTATATAATAAATTCATTAGTATTTTTAAAATTACTTTCTAATAAGTTTTGTTACGATGACTTTTGTCTGACATGGAATAACTAAGATTTTGTAAAATGAATGTGATGCATTATGTTTGCTATTTTAATAATATACTTTATATAAAGTTCTTGATTATTCAGTACTTCTTTTGGAAAAAAATCATCACATTTTTGTTTTCGAAGCTTCAATATTTTTTTTATTTTGATTGTCATATTATTGGAACTTTCATCTAGCAGTGAAAATTGCTGTATTACACCATCCGAATTTTTTTCATAAATTAGTATTTCAGAATTTAAATTTTCTAATTGTTATTGGTCCCATTTTAACATTGAATTGAATAGATATTGATCATATTCTTGTTCAAATCTAAGGTATTCTTCTAGTTCATAATAAAGTTGCGCATCCAAATCATTTTCGTTTTCTACATCATCAATTTCATCCCATTCTATTTGATACTGCTCCCTGTCAAATATATATTTATACTATTTGCATAATATACAAACACACCCTTGTATAAAATTAAGGCTTTATTGCCCAGAATCTGATAAATTTTCTTTTCCTAATAATAAGTTCGGCGGGTAGAATTTATGATTTTGCCCAGAAAATTATCATACAGGCGACGGTGCTCGGGCAGAATCTGCTAAAAATGTTGTCAAGGTTAGAAGATTAGAATAAGCACACATTGATTTGCTTACAACTCGATAAATCCCCTACTCAAAAATCTCAAAGATCTTAAATCCAACTAAATATCCAAATAAATATTCTGCTCTACTGACTGTTGAAATTCCTTAAATAGTTATAATTCAATTTGTTATAATTTAAAATTAGTTCTTAAATAGTAAAAAAAAAAACAAATAACTTAAAAAAATACGTTTTGAAGTATTTTGAGCATTATTTCAGAATTTTTAGCAGAATCGGTCCCAGAACGCGAATTATTCTGAACATAATTTAGGCAGAATAACTGAGCAGAAGTTAGTGTATACTAATTGCGCCACTAGAAATTATGGTGTATTTTCGATCAGCAGAAGTTGATTTTAAAAATTTATTAAAGCTGTTAAACGATGGCTAACGTATCATTCGCTAATATTAAAATAAATGCTACTTTCTATTTACTTAACTTACAGTGTATGTGCAAGTATTGTTACATTTCGCGGGCATTGTTACAAATACGTCCCCGCTGTGAGAATCAATCAAAGATAAGTACCTGTATTTACCTATCAATATACGGATACCTGTGGTACTGCAAATTTTACGCATAAATTTATTCAAAATTGTAAAATTATGTTTATTTCCCACCTGTATGCAATCAATTTTAAGAAAAAAGGTGGGAAATTTAAAATTTGTTCACAGACATATATGCGGGATATTTTATAAACAGAACTTGTAATGGTTAAAAAAATTAATACTCTGTTCTCGCACATCAACTAATAATGACTAAAAAAGTCAATGTCCTATTGCCGCACATCAGCTAATAATGACTAAAGGAATCAATTTCCTGTTTTCACACATTAGTTAATTAAGTTTGTTGTAAATGTTAGTAAAAATGATTTTAGGTTAATCTGTATGTTATTTTCATAAAGATAGTCTGATTATCTCCTAATACTTTTAGTTATAAATAATTATAAAACAAAATAAACATTTATCTTATTTGTCTTCTATAACTTAAATATGTCTTATTAAAAATAATAATAAAATAAAAAGTTTTGTTCACTGGGATTTACTTAAAAACTAATTATTTTATAACAAAAATCTGTTATCATAACAATAGTTTAAAATAATGTATGTAATTAATATATTAACTTACATATTACTGCTATCTTAATAAGATGTAGTTAATTAATCAAATTAAGGTAAATCAATCAGAGTAATAAAAAGGTTGTTTATGATCTGGTATCTATAACATATATATATATATATATGTATGTACATTTGTAACTTCATCCATAGCATTATAATATGTTCTGTTTTGAGTTTTGATATTATTGATGTTTAGTTTGTATATTTCTTAAAATATTTCAAAAATAAAAATTAATCAAACTCTTAATGTATTTTATATAATTTTAGATAAAACTGTTGTGATGTTTTGATTTCTATTTGAATTTCAAACGTTTCAAGTAGCGTGGAATAGCGGATAGCCAATTAAAGCGCAAAAAGAGAGAAAGAGAAATAGTATATGGGGTGTACTTCAAAAGTCGTATCCCTATTGCAAATCAGGCAGCTGCTTAAGATTTACTGTTTTATAATATTGAAATGTTATTATGTCAGAAAGACATCAGCAGATAATGATATGATTATATTTTTCATAAATAAATAGGTTTATTTAAGAGTATATAAATAAATTAATGTTGATAAACAAATCAATCATAAATTTTACATACAAAATAATACTTTATAGTAAACCAAAGGAATCAGTGTTCTATCGTCGCACATAGCTGATAATGACTAAGGGATTTTAGATCATTATTTCACAAATTTTGAACATATCAAGTTATATGTAAAAATGTTCAAAATAAACAAATCAGATGAACATGCGACTATAGAACTATATTGGAGTAATATGCCACTAAACTATTCAATGTCCGTATGTGTAAACGCTTAAATTTCAGCTCCTAATACTTGATCAATATTAATGAAATAAATTTTACATAAACATACCTGAAAGATAGTAAAATAATCTTTATTATAAAATAAGTATTGTTTTTTATATAATCGTATGTTTTATATTGTAATTATTAATAGTTATAATATACATAGTTTATATTTTAAGTAACAATTGTTGTAATACATAGGGTTTCTATTTCAAATCGTTGTCTTTCATAACAAAGGAAGGCAGCATACTTGTAATTATATTAAGTAGTTTTATGAATTAAAATGTATCGATTGTAATTGCTTTTATCAACAAAAGCTTTTGAACAAATTTCACAAGAATATTTTTTATTATCTACCCTGGCGGAAAAAATCACTGTTTTTTTCTATTTTTTTTTGTTTTTTTCTGCTTTTTATTGTTTTATTCTGTACTTTTATGGTTGTAATTTGAATATTTATGTTGAAATTTGTTAAAAAATGTACAAATTTGTAAAAAGTTATAAAAAAATTTGTATAAAACTGTTTTTTTTTCACCGAAATTGGAAATTTGAAACAATAAAATGTATTAAAATGCAGAAAAAAAAGCAGAAAAAACAGAAAAAAACAGAAAAAAACAGTAAAAAGCATGAAATAATGAGAAAAAATTGGTAAATGCGATTAAAAACTAATTAAATCACATAAAAATAGTTCAATATAAGTGAAAAATAATAATTTATGGAATTTTTAAAAATATACAGACTGCACTGCCTCATCTCACATGTATTTATATTCAACTGATTCTTGCATACAATGTTTAGTATATAAGACCGTTCAATTACAAATATAATTAGTAGTAACTTGCACTGTCTTATATACCAACCATCGTAAATTCTTAGCGCTTGCGGGTGAGAAAAGCCGGTCGCCACCTGGCGGTCAGTCCGAAAATCTCAGTTTGTTTAACCTATATGTTGTTTTTGTCTTTTTATTGATTATTACTGTTTTTTTATGTTTTTTTCTGTTTTTCTCTGTTGTAATTGGTTTTTATTTGATTTTTTCTCTTTTTCCCTGTTTATTTTTGTTTCAATTTTCCAAATCCGGATAGATAATGACAACTTTATACAAAAATAAACAATAAGCAACAGATAATAATAGAAAAAAAACAGAAAAAAACAGAAAAAAACAGTGACTTTTTCCGCCAGGGTAAATGTATACGTTTATGAGTATATAAATATTCCTTTTGTTTAAATTTCTTATCACAAATATCACATACATAATTAGATTCATTTGTATGCGTTGTTTTATGTGAATCTAAATGGCTTTTTCGCAAAAGTTTCACATTGCATATGTTACAAGCATACTGTCTATTATCAGTATGATCAACATGTGCTTTTAATTGTGAATTATATACAAAAGCACTTCCACATGTTGAACATTTGTAATTTTTTATGTTCTCATGTGATTTTATATGCACCGTTAAATTTCCTTTTTGCGAAAAGCTTTTATCACAAATATGACATTTAAAGTCTTTTTGTTTTGAATGAACACAATAGTGTGTAAGTAAAAGACTTTTTTTATTAAAAGTCTTATCACATACTACACACTCGAATTCCATTTTATTTTATTTTTTATTCTTTCATAAAATTTACTCCTAAAAATATAATAAATACACTAAAAAAAAATATTTAAAATTATATCAATATTTAAGAAAAAAGTAAAATTCTTACCACGATAGTAATAAAAAGATATGAACCAATATTTCACAATCTTCTTCTTTAAACAATCATTATTTTTATCAATACAATAATAAACTATAATCTTTTCTCTTGATTGAATTTAAAAGAAGTAAAATTGCTGTGACTAAAGAAGTGAATGCACTATGCAAGTAGTATATGGGCTGGTATGGAGAGACTGGGCGTGGCCTAGGTGACGTCACCAGTCCCGTGGCTGGCGCCAGTTGTTTATGTAAACAGAAGCCCATGTTTATATCAACAGTAGCTGATAAGGTTAATAAACATGATTTACGACCGCTACTGTCATAAACAGTCTGTCATCGATGGGTGCCTTTTGTTTATTTATAAATAATTATAAATAATTTTTAAACAAAAGCTATATCACGCATACGATGTCATAAGGTTAACATGATTTACGACCGCTACTGTCATAAACAGTCTGTCATCGATGGGTGGGTTTTGTTTATTTATAAATAATTATAAATAATTTTTAAACAAAAGCTATATTACGCATACGATGCCAGCCCTCCCCCTTTTACCCAAGCAGACCCGAGCGCGACTCTCTCTCTCTCTCTCTCTTTCGCTGTCTACTCCATACCGGCCCCGAGCTCGAACGCACGTGCGCGATACTAGCCTGTATCCCCCCTCTCCTTTTACACTATAGTAGCTCCGAGCTCTGACGCGGCGGCTCCCGCCGCTGCCGTACCGGACCCGCTTCTCTCTCTCTCTCTCCCCTCTCTACGCCATACTCGCGCGCGTCCGCCAAAGCCGCCGTCTACCTGTCGTATACCTGCTGTTTGGCTTTTATTGCCCTTGCGCCGGCTCTGATCCTTTCTGCGCTGTAAAGAGAGAGATTGTTCCACGTATATAATTTATATGGTGGCCCTGAAAAGGGCCGATTGTTTTTGAAATATATATTATTGCAATTAGCGTTTCAGCTTGCTGTAGCCGTCTTTTTCGGGTCACGAAAAGGTGTTTGTGGAAAGGGATTTTTGATTCTGTGACGAGGAGGAGGAGGATTTTTTAGCCAGATTATTATAACCGCTTTTCTCTGGATACGAGAAAGTGTTGGTTGAGAATGACGACTGATTGTTCTGCTTTCTTGGCTCCTTGCTTCTCATGAGAGGCTGTCTCTCCTCCCACGTAGAACCTTTTTTCTGCTCTTTGCTCTGCTCCTGTCCCATGGTCGAGTTGCTGCTTTGCCGGTCGCTTGACGAATGATTCGCATCGAAATGAACGCGTGCATATATTACTCTACTACTCGGTACCGCAAAGCTTACTCTAAATTTCGGCTTTGGGGATCGTTGATGGGAGTGGGGGTTTTTGCACGCATAAAAAGAGAAATTCTAGCACAATATTTATTTACTAAAAAACGCGTAAGAGTCGAATGACACAGCTTACAATGAAATAATAAAACGACACGAGCGCGCGCACACACACACAAACATACTTACACAGCCGCACACACACACACACTATAAATTATACACAAGCGATACACCTACACTTGCGAGTGGCGCGTTGTTGGCGTAGTTGACGTATGGGCCCTCCTCGCAGTAAACCAGGCACCAACTCTTTCGGCGGAGTAGGCATCCGATGAAAGTCGTAAGGTACGCTGCGGTTGCGGCGTGCTGTCGGTGGCGTACCTTGGACTTTGTTGTCGTCGCCTGGTGATGATGGTGGAGGCGAAGGCGATCTCGGTGAATCCATATCCAGGATGCACGGGCAAGGCTGTCCGTTGCACTTCCAGCAGCGAAAGAGAAGGCACCTCCAGCACTGTTGCCACACGTCGTGCTCCGAACTGTTGGTGATGCACACTCTGCACCTCACGTTTATCGGCACAAACTGTACCGCCAGAGAAGCCTTTAGCTCGGCTTCTCGCTGTTTTTGTTGCAACAGCGCTGACATGTCCAGCAGTCTCTGCTGGTAGCGCTCGAGCTGGCCGTTCAGCTTCTCTATTGCACGTTTCTTAGCTTCGATACTTGCGAGAAGCGCATCGCGTTGGGCTGCTAATTTTTTCAATTCTGCCATGATGGTGGCCACGTGTGTGCTCTCTGTAGGGACTCAGAGCAGACTGATCGGTGCAAGCCGTGTCATACACGTAAGCCATTGAGAAAAATTTCTGTACGTAGAGGGGGACCGCACTCTTTGCCTTTTAACGACGTTCTTAAGAATGCGAGACCATTGGTAACGCTATACTCGGACTGAATTATTTGTATACACTTGAGCTCCAGCGTCGTGGGCTTATCAGAAAAAATCGGAGACGGGTGAGAGCGAAAGAAAGGTTCTCAATGTCTCGCGAATCAGCTCCAGGAAGTATCGTGTGATCATGAAGTCGGGCTTTGTTATCGCCAACTGATTAGTTTTCAAAACTAAACACAGAGAACGAATCATCGGATCTCCGGTAGACACTTGAGAGTTAGTGTAAACTGTTTGTACGAAGGATTGCAGGTCTCCGGTAAGAGAGATTAAAAGAGTCAGCCGCAGAGTCATAAAAATCTGTTCGGTCCGTGTTACAGGATCTAGCGCTGGCAACGGTCCGTTCTCTGAGACGTTCGCTATCTGACTTATGACTGCTACGTACCTAAACCGCAAATAGCGACTACGGTATCAGATTCATTTCTTCCGATCACAGCTTGCAACCCTGATTTCTCAGCTATGGTTGTAATATGAGCTTCACTTTGTTTTAAAACAAATCCCCCTCTTTCGCGATTTCTCTGCTTTGCGATACTTCTTATTCGTTGAAATCACTCCTAAAAAGGGCATGATATTTTCCAATCAGCCCTGAGCCGTCTACAAAACTCCTCTGTAAGCCAGCGCAGCCATCAGTCTCTCTCGAAATACGTGTCATTGGGAGAGGCAGCTTACTACGTGTCGCAGAAATGTATAGTGCTACGTACGAAGTTCGCGATGCGATCCTGAGCGTAGCCAACGGGCTCAAGGGTCGTCACTTATCTGTGCAGAGGAAGTGTACTCGTGAGTGGTATGTGCGCGTTCACCGCATGTCCGAGGAGAAGCTGCGGCGCGAGCTGCGCTGCTTGCTTACGCATTGCGCGTACCGCTGGATCGCAGCGTTTTATCAAAAATACTTTCGACATTCGAATATCGTGATAAAAATCGTCGGCAGTTTTTTGGTGGAGCGCGGTGCACGCGATGTGTACTGCCTGCGGCATATAATCGAGGAACATGGTAAGTGTTTACACTGCTCCCTACAATTAGTTTAAAAAAAATAATAATACTTAATTTTTTCTTCATAGCCCGAATTACCCTGCACCGTCGCCGAGCAATAGTATTGTAAGTGGTTCTGCTGTATCTTCTGATTTGGATCAGGAGGAGGAGGAGGAGGAGGAAGCTCGTGATGATGAGCGTTATCGTCGCTTCGAAATTATCGCGAATACGGTGCATCGCGTACCGAAATTCCGTACAGACGCTCGTCGACTGACGCTACGGATTAAAACACCGCCGCGTGGGACTAACATGCTCAGCTGGGTTGAGTTAGCAATACGTGACATTTATGAGTATTTGCTAACTCTAATCAAAAAAAATCTTTAGCGAATATTTCGCAAACGGGTCAGCAGGGCTCTCGTATCGTCTCGCGAGCGCGCTGACTGGCGATGATTTATGGCCTGTGGTGTCTGGACTCGTTCAGAGCAACGCAAATTTTCGAGTCGACGATCGTCGACAGCGTTTCTCAACGGTCCATCATTCAGATCGGCAATCGTGACAATCTCTGTCTGCCGAGAGCGCTCGTTGTAGGCGAGGCGAAAATCGCGCTTCAGACGAACGATACCCCGGCGATGCGAGCCGAGTGGAACGTCATCCGCGACGGTCGTAGGCAACTACAGCATGAACGAGCTGTAAAATTGTGCCAGAATGCCGGTGTCCTCGTACCTCGCGAAGGTTGTGTACTTCCAGTTGTCCAGTTATACATTACTCCGTGGACACGGGAAAGAAAAAATTACTGATTCTCGACGACTTGATGCGAGAATCATCAAACGATATAGTTCTGGATTTGTTCTCGCGTTCGTCTCATCATTTGAATTTGTCGGTCTTTCTGGTGACGCAGAATATTTTTCACCAGGGAAAGTCTCAGCGCGACATAAGTTTAAATTCAAAGTATCTCGTTATATTTAAAAATCCTCACGACAGAGCTCAGATTCGGCATCTCGCGCGACAAATTTATCCGGAAGATCCGAGGTTTCTGCAGGAGGCTTACATAGACGCTACGCGCGGACCTCACTCGTATCTTTTTCTCGATCTAACTCAAGCGTCTATGGACGAGTATAGGGTTCGCACGTGTATATTCCCAAGCGACGATATTCAGTACGCCTACGTGCCGAAATTCGGTAAAATGTGAAAATACAAAATAGGTGTGCAGAGCTCTCGGCATAGACAGTAGGCGAGAAGCTATGGCGCCAACAACGTCGAAGAAGAAACAGGCTGGCTGTTGTATACCCGTCGTGGCTACGCTCGACAAGCATTTCAACAGAAAACGAGTAGCTGTACTGAACGCTCTTTGTCACACGGACGGCCAACAACGTACTGCTCTTTTACGCACAGCCGACAAGAGACTCGTGCGTTGCATATGCGAGTGCGCTTTGAATATCTTGCAAGGTGTGATCAAAATCAAAGACTCGCATAAACGACGACTCAAAAAGCACAAAAACGTGCTGAGAAAGTTGACTATTTGCAATAATAAGAAATCTGTCAGCGATTGGCAGAAGAAGAAACGAGTTCTCGTACAGCACGGTGGTGCTTTTTTGCCGCTTCTACTCGCACCTATTATCTGGGCTCTTGTCTCAAAGTTATTCAATTCAAACTCAGCAGCAGCAGCAGCGGAAGACTAAGATGGATCGTGCGAGAAAAATGATTATCGTGCCCGAAGATATGTTTTCGCGCATGCAAAATGTTCAGCCAGCAGCAGCACCACCACCGCCAGTAGTAAACGAGTCATGTGAGAACTCTGTTCAAACGAGCGGCGACAATCTCTCGAGACTCGATTCCGAGATGCACACGATTCTACATTCGAATAAATTTACAGATGAGCGTGAAAAATGTCAAAATTATTTACAAGTACTGCGCCGATATCTGTTTTTCAAAGATTCCGAACATCACGCTGAACACAATTACGAGCGCGACGTCGACGAAATAGAGGCGACATCGGCACCAATGACTGAAGAAATTATACTCGACAGCGTGCCCAAGAGTTACGCTCAAAAAACGCGGCTTCTGCTGAAACACTGGAAAACCGTTGCCGGCGATCGTCTCAAGTGGGATAGCACTGGCAGAGTCAGTATAGACGGCCGGCCCATACAAGATTCCAACATTATAGAACTGATTAGCGACGTTGTCGCACGCAGGAAAAAAACACTGGATCAGTCGGAAGTGCCCATCGGTCGTTTACCTTTCGCCAAATTCATCAAGACAGTCGACACACCGATAAAGCTGATTGGAAACCCGGAAATAGTGAAAATTGGTAAAAATTTGACAGAGCCGAATAATACGGCGAAACGACGACTTCCTAGTAAAGAGAGCATCGACGCGTTGATGGAAATACACAACGCTAGTAGCAGCAGCAGCGAATCACCGGCATCGCCTGCTTTGACGAGAAATCGAGCAAAGAACAAGTGGCTACGTCTCGCAAACTTTTAAGCATGGCGTCGTCGTCGTCGTAGTCGTCGTCGTACGAGCAGCAATACTACGATGTCTCGCACGAGGCTGGTTACGCGGGTGCGCGCAATCTCGTGCGTGTAAATCGAAAAGGCAAATTATTTAGCGCGGCTGACACGCGGGAGAAAGAACGTATATACGAGTGGCTTAGTAATCAAGACGCCTATACTCTTCACAGACCCGTTAAGCGTAAATTTCCGCGATTAAGGTACAACGTGAGTAACATTGACGACGTATGGCAGTGCGATTTGCTTCAATTAAACTCGATCAAAGAGCACAACGACGGATACTGTTACCTACTCGTAGTGGTGGATGTATTGAGTAAACACGCGTGGCTGGAGCCTCTACGCGATAAAACTACAGCCAACGTCACCGCAGCCTTCGGACGAATACTCGAGCGCAGCAACGGTCGCGTCCCGATACTCTTACAATCCGACAAGGGTAAGGAGTTTGTAGGCTCGACGTTTCAGGAATTTTTGAAAAAACGCGACATCAAATTCCGTACAGCTCGAAACCCCGATATCAAAGCGGCTGTGGTGGAAAGACTAAACCGTACTATACGCGAACGAATGTGGCGATACTTTTCTCACAATAACACGCAACGTTACATCGACGTGGTGCAGAAAATCATCGAGGCTTACAATCATACGCAACACAGCGGTACAAAGATGCGCCCTTGTGACGTGAGCATCTACAATGCTGCGAAAGCGCGCGAAAATTTAGCGAAAAGAGCTCGTCTGCAATCGACTTACAAGAATCGCGAAAAGATGGCATCAGGTGTAATGAATAAATACAAGCCCGGATCTTACGTACGCATTAGTCGCACGAAAAATACTTTCGAGAAGGGATACGAAAAAAACTTTAGCGAGGAAGTTTTCAAGATTAAGCGCATATCCAACAGACAGCAGTTACCAACGTTTATCCTGGAAGATTTGAACGGTGAGGAGATTGACGGCTTTTTCTATCTCGAGGAGCTCGCTCACGTTGGCACGAAACGCATGTCGGACGCTGCTGAGCAATTCAAAATAGAACGCGTAATTCGTACAAAGGGTTGTGGCTCGAAGAAGCAGCTACTCGTCAAGTGGGCTGGCTATCCGGACAAATTCAACTCGTGGATCAAAGCCTCTGAAGTACAAACAATTTAAAAATGGACCAGAACGATTTTTACCTAGTTCTGTTTAGCAACAGCAGTATGACGTACTACAGCGAAAACGCCACCAGCTGCTTTACAACGCAGCTCTCGCGCGAGCTCAGACTCAGCGGGAATTGGTCCGTTGCGCTCGTCGAAATTCACGTGCCGAGCACTGTCATACACATTCAAGAATCGGATGCCTTTTACACGTTTAAGCAGACGGAAGGCAAAGCAGGAAACGCATTTTTTTCCGCACGGTATTTACGACAAGATCGAGCAACTAGCCAACGAAATAAATAAATCAGCTGCCTTTGACGATCATCTGTGTCTCGAAGTTGCACCCTTTCAAAAGGGCTACTACATGCTACAGCGCAAGTGTGCCTGCGATGATCAGCATCAGGCAACGTTTAACGAAAAAATTTGCCGCATTTTCGGTTTCGAAGATTCCGAGACTAGGCGAAAAAATGGCACCCTTGTCACATCGTCAATGGATAGTTTAGTCGCACTAGGAAACAGACCAGCATCGCTTTCCCGAGCTATTCCCGATCAGCTCTACGTGTACACGTATGTATGCGAGCCACACACTGTAGGCGACACTCAAGCTGCTCTACTGCGTATAGTTTCCGTGGATAGTGCAAAGTACAAATTCGGCAGTAATATCGTGAGACATTTTGCACCTGCTCATTATATTCCGCTTTTATATCACAGTTTTCGCTCGATTGTCATAGATATAAGGGATCAGCACGGAGTGCGAATACCATTCGAATATGGAACGCTGACGGTTACGCTTCACTTTAAACGTAATCGCTAGAGAGAGAGAGAGCAATGCTATGTCACGATGAGTCACTACATACGCTACTACGACGAGCAAGTAGGCGGTGGAGGAGTGAGACACGTCTATTCCGGTTCAACGTATCAGCGCGGACGAGGTGTAGGTGCGTGGCTCGGAGGTTTATTTCGCAAAATTCTTCCGTACATCGCTTCCGGTGCCAGAGCTGTGGGCGAAGAGGCTGTGCGCACAGACATCAATGTGTTGGACGACGTTGCAAACAACGGCTCGAATTTCAAGGAGGCGTTCAAATATCGTACTAAAGAGTCTGGACAAAAATTGAAGAGAAAAGCCGGTGAAAAGATAGCAGAAATGATGAAAGGCTCTGGTTATAAATCACGCACAATGCATCGAAGGCGTCAGTTGAGAAAGACGCGTACATCGAATACAATCGGCTCTAGCAAAAAACGCAAACAACATACGGCAGGACGGAAGAAGAGAGTCACGAGAAAAACGAAGAAGAGGCCTAAAAAGAGAAGTACACACCAGCAGCAGCAGCAGAGTTTGAGAAGTGTTACGGATAATTTTGGTCCTAGGCGTATTTAGTTTGGGGTAAAAATGGCATTTTTACATTCTCACTCGACGGAATGCATGTCCAGCGAGCTGGATCTTTTCACGCTTCCAGCCACCCAAACGTCAATTGAAAGCAGCAGCTATCGCGGTTCAAAAACAAATTATTGTTACCGTTCTACAAATTTAATTGAGTGATTAAAATTAAATCCCACGTATTAATCGGAAAAGCAAACGTGTGTTCCAGTGTCGACAACTAATTATTAAATTCACTTCGAGAGTAACTTGGATTGTTGAATCCTGAGTTTTTTTGGTTGTGCTGAATTTGACTCGGCTCTGCTTCTATTAAATGTCAGAATACTCAACGAGCACAATGTCTTTAACTGGCTCGTACATAGAATTAAGCAGATTGCATGTAGCGATACAAGACCACGTAAGATCGATGGACACGAATACGTTAGGTCAAGTGTTAGATTTATTAGGTTTGCAGGATAGGGAGGCTGATGAAGACAGAATGCGTCTTCCCAGCTGTTTGTGTCGAGTGTCACATACTTGGCTGGCGATCCATTGGCACAAATTTTTAACACTGCTCTGTAGTAACCGCCGTAATACTCCAGGCCTATAGTTGCACGCTTGCAGTTTGATTTGTTGAGCGCGTACGTCGTCGAGTACAACAAGTTGCAGGTGATCGACTTATTTTTCCAAGACTCGGCACTTGGCGGTGCTGCTGCTAACGCTGCTGCTGCTGCTGAATCCATTGCAAAGATTTTTTACGCACGAGGTCTACTTGACGAGAGTGTTCTTACGACTGATGGCTGGCGACTGCGCCACGACACCTTTATAAAGCATGGGACGACAAAGAGCGAGCGTCAACGAGTCGCAGATCTTTCTAGAAACGGCCGTTACAGTATTTACATTCCATAGTGAAACGAGACGCGTTTGATATCGATAGAAGTTGTTTTGTTTAATCCAACAGTCACAGCTAGTACGTTTGTATAAACTGCTCAGATAATAAACATCCGGTCTTGGCTGTGCAGATCTGATTACAGTAACCCCGTCCTGTAGAACTCGTGCGTGGGAATGCGTTGACTCGATGATGGCGATGATGCATTGTTTTATTTTGCATTCTTTTCATGAGCCTTCGATAAAACTTAACGGCTAATGCGTCATTCTTGACAAAGTTTGATGAAAAAAAACGTAGATATTTTCGCAGAGAAATGCCACTACACATATGATACAGAAACATAATGCAGTGCTCGCCACATACTTTAGAGTCGACGCTCTGCACTTGTTTTTTATTCCAATCGAATCGCGTGCAGTTTTTTCCGAGTCGATCAAGATGATGCTTTGATACGGGTGCATCTCCGTAGCTGTCAAAGTAAATTCCATATCCATTTTTATCTATAAAGATGACAACCCAGTGTGATCCTGGCTGATCGGACGTGTCCAGATTCGTTACATTAGCTGTCGGTGTGGATAGCAATTTCGGAACGTGATTAGCAGCGTAAACTCCTACTGAATCGGCTTTTAATCCACTAATAGCTGAGATTATTTGACGCGTATTCATGTTGATGGTGGATCTACGTACTCTTCTTCTACCGCACCGTCTTTTTTCTCGTCAGCTTCTTTTATAATTCCGTCCACAACGTCGCTAGCACGAAATCTTTCGGGATAGTGATATCTCTCCATCTGCAGCCGATCGTAATCTAATATAGCTTGGTACATTACTTGGCTATTTATGTCGTACGGGTCGCTTCGATGAGGACTGGCAACGATTGAGTGTATCCACCTTCTGATTTGATAGGCTCGACGCAGTGCGCAAAAATTTTTCTTGTTCTCGAATTTCTTGATACCATGGCTGGTGCACAGCAAGACGTTAGGGAATTGCACAGATAGTTCGTCAAACGAAGGCGCGCTAAAATCTTCTAAATTTATGATTCTTCGAGCCACTACTTTTTCCAAAAATTTGGCTTTTGCCTGGCCACGCACGTATATACGGCGCGCGTCTTTCACCAAGTTGCACAGATTACGACGCAGATTCTTGAAGGAGATATCTCCATCGTGCCACTCTAAACCGTGTACATCGAGAGTACAGTAATTATTTG
>JAZHPH010000745.1:4284-24536 GCA_037356405.1 Nasonia oneida | reverse complement strand
ACACCCAAAACTACGGAGCGCTCCACCTAGACCTCGTCATCGGCCAGTATTTACACCTAGACGCCGTCACTGTATGATTTTTACACCTAGACACCACAAACCACGCAGCTCTCCACCTAGACCTCGTCATCGGCCACCATCTACACCTAGCCGCCGTCTTTGTATGATTTGTACACCTAGACGCAAAAAACCACGGAGCATACCACCTAGACCTCGTCATCGGCCACCCTGTATACCTAGACGCCGTTTCTGTATGATTTTTATACCTAGACTCAAAAAACCACGGAGCTCACCACCTAGACCTCGTCATCGGCCACCCTGTACACCTAGGCGCCGTCTCTGTATGATTTTTACTCCTAGACACCAAAAACTACGGAGCGCACCAACTAGACCTCGTCATCGCCCACCCTATACACCTGGACACCGCCCTGGAATCATTTTTACACCTAGACACCAAAAACCACGCAGCGCTCCACCTTGACCTCGTCATCGGCCACCCTGTACACCTAGGCGCCGTCTCTGTATGATTTTTACACCTAGACACCACAAACCACGCAGCTCTCCACCTAGACCTCGTCATCGGCCATCCTGTACACCTGGACACCGCCCTGGAATCATTTTTACACCTAGACACCAAAACCCAAGCATTTCCCCACCTAGACCTCGTCATCGGGCACCCAGTACACCTAGGCGCCGTCTCTGTATGATTTTTACTCATAGAAACAAAAAACCACGGAGTTCACCACCTAGACCTTGTCATCGGCCACCCTGTACACCTGGTCACCGCCCTGGAATGATTTTTACATTTACACACCAAAACCCAAGCCGCACTCCACCTAGAACTCGTCATCGGCCACCCAGTACACCTAGGCGCCGTCTCTGTATGATTTTTACAAATAGAAACAAAAAACCACGGAGTACACCACCTAGACCTTGTCATCTGCCACCCTGTACACCTGGACACCGCTCTAGAATCATTTTTACACCTAGACACCAAAAACCACGCAGCTCTCCACCTAGACCTCGTCATCGGCCATCCTGTACACCTGGACACCGCCCTGGAATCATTTTTACACCTAGACACCAAAAACCAAGCATTTCCCCACCTAGACCTCGTCATCGGCCACCATTTACACCTAGACGCCGTCTCTGTATGATTTTTACTCCTAGACACCCAAAACTACGGAGCGCTCCACCTAGACCTCGTCATCGGCCAGCATTTACACCTAGACGCCGTCTCTGTATGATTTTTACACCTAGACACCAAAAACCACGCAGCGCTCCACCTAGAAATCATTATCGTCCACCCTGTATACCTAGACGCCGTTTCTGTATGTTTTTTATACCTAGACACAAGAAACTACGGAGCGCTCCACCTAGACCTCGTCATCGGCCACCATTTACACCTAGCCGCAGTCTCTGTATGATTTTTACACTTAGACTCAAAAAACCACGGAGCGCACCACCTAGACGTCATCAGTTATCCTGTACATCTAGCTCTAATAATCCGCGCCACTTGATATGATAGAAGTGTGTGGGAAAGCAATATCCATCTACACTATACATATAGTTTATAAGAGGCCAACTTCACGGTCTTAACGTTTTTCTGTCTGAAGAATCGCAAAATCGCACATCGTTCATTATTACATAAATTTTGCTAATATTTTTACTGGAAATCTTAATAAAATATAAGCCACTTGATATAAGCTACGATTTTTGCAGCAGGTTAAATGACGGAAAAGCAATAATGAATAATAAATCTATAACTATACTGCATGTGCAGCTAACTTAACGCTCCTAACATTTGTATGGAGAATAAAGAGATGATTTGAGCATTCGGGAATTACACATCCATTTATTTTGAAAATGAAACAGTTTTTTACCAATATTTTTGGTAGAATCATAGTTTTGCACAAAAACATGCTAATGATTCAATAATTTAATTAAAAACAGTAATAATATGCATTTTTTACTGTACTATAAAATCCGAACACCATTATAGAAGTAAATAGTGTCGCGGCGCCTCGACTTCGTCTGCTTTTCAAACTCGCCTTCGTGGCGCTACTGCGCCACTTGATGATTTAACAATGATTTATACTTTGGCGTTCAATTTGCGTGTTTAGCAATGGTGACCTTATGCTATTCTCAATAATGCAAAAAAAAAATAATTGTCAAAATCACGTTAACTTTGTTAAACCCGTGCTTCTACACTTTAAATTTTAATAAATTTGTAATAGTTATTTAAAACCATATAAGCTTTGTTGTTTATACACTTTCTAATTTGCTCTTTATGCTTTTCATAAAATACAGTTAGTGATCAATTCATTTGTGTACTAATTCTATGGGAAATTGTCGCTCCTCGAGGTCAATTGTCGCTTTTTGTTAATAACTACGGTTGTTTATTACTAGTTCTCCAATAGGAAAGGTGCATTTAAGTCTTAAACGCCTAGCTTCTGCTTTAATTCGTTTGAAATAATCAATTTTTGTGAATTTGACCGCAAATACTTTGCTTAAATTAAATCACACAACTATCTCTCATGCTCGCATCCACCTTTGACTGAATGATTTTAACTTTTTCAATTGAAAATAGTCACACCTCGTTTTAATAATATTTCCTATGATCTGTTTAGTAATTCTGTGTGCTTTTGCACAAACTTATGCTTGTAGTGCACCTGCAATGGGCTCCTGTATATGTAAACTTGGGCGTACTTTAGATTTGTGGGTAAATGTAATTTTGTTTATAATTTGGGAGATAAATGTACGTAAACCTAATGCTTATCTATATTTATAGGGATCCAGTTGGCGTCTCATCACCAAATTTGGCTGTTTCGAATGCAGAAGCCCAGTTTCTCTTTTGTGGAACCCGGAGTTCTACACTCTACGCAGCAGCCTCGTCCAGGCCCTGGCTCGACTACTGGCGATCACTTGCCAGTGCACACTAGTGTTAATTGTTGACCGGATTTTCAGCGTTTTGGGTATTTTTGGAGCACGAGCAAGGTCCTAACGGGCTCACCCCTGTGCTTATCAACCAAGTGTATTCGTGCAAAAGAAACTTGTGTAGTGTAATGAGCGTGATTTATTGCAGTGTTAAAGTGACAAAAAAAATTCTAAAAAGAAAATGTAAAATGTGATTTTGAATTTTATATTTGAAATATTAAATCAGTTGTGCGTGATTACTCAAAATTTAATCAAATGTTAGTGTCTCGAGTGAAATGATTTTGATGTGTATGAATTAAATAATTGTATATTGTGTATTAAGTAAATAAATGAATTTGAACTTTTGTGTGTATAAAAGGAGTAATTTTGGCACCACGCAATGTCTGGCAGGATGCGTCAAACTACCTGTGCTTCAATTTTGTAAAGAAAATTGATGTGAAAATAGGAATTAATGTTGTATTAATTCTCGCGATCTCTGATTTTTTTGTTTTCCTTTTTTTTTATTTCATTTATGTGCGCGCACTTATATAAATTTTAATTTATGACTTTCACTCAATCGCACAGAATTTAATACGTGAAGAAGCAAACAGTTTCGCTCGACAAAAGCTATAAAGATCCCGGACGAACCCCCAGTTTTGTTAGGGCAATAATAAATTTACCGAACTAACAAAGTAATGTTTTATGATTATGCGGATGATATCTTACTCTCCCATACGGGTGATATCAGTACTTCGCACTGATTGTCGCGGCGGAGCTGTTTGCGTGATAATAAAACACGAAGGAAAATTAAATTATTAATGAGAACGACTTACTTGTGTTTGTTTACGGGGATGACCCAAAGGTTGACGATCAAAACTCTCAAATCAAGTAATCTCTTGGACTCAATTATTTCAGAAATTCCTTTATTTGTTTCTGGCGACTTCAAATAATTTTTAAATGGAATAAGACACAATTTCGGTAAATGATGATCAAGACTGAATCACAATTAAGACTAAACTCCAACTTAAAAACTCGAGGCGAAGCTTGAGGAAAGCGTCATGGCTTTCTCCTACGCAGGGTCTTTACTTCTCCTTCGTACTTCAGTTTAGACGCGCTCTCTTTTTTACTCATTAGGCCTTATGGGCCTAAGTACGGTCACCGGCTAAACTGCAGCATCGACTGTGCACGCGCGCTTTCAGCCGAGGGAGTAGAAGTTTGTTGTGGTTTATGGTTACTTCTTGCGCTCGTTAAGCGTCGAAGTTTCTGGATTTTTCCTGCTTCTTTGTTTCATTTAATTTAATATTTCTGAATATTCATCCAGAAACTTTGTCACTTAACACACTACATGTCTAATGTAAGGTAGTTTATAAAATCAGATATGCTTATACTTTAAATAAAAATACTTTGTCGGTTTACCGAATTTATTTTAGCCATGTAAACGCAGCATGAATTTTCTATAAAGAACCTTGATTATGTATTTATTCTGACGCTGAGTCAACCATTTTAATGACGTAATCAGAAATAAGATTGTCGTTTTGTAAGCGCATGATTAAATTATTCTGAATAAGGTATCGGAAATCAACTTTATGGAAATTTCAATAACTTACAATAGTTTAAATTTTTGACAGTTGATTCGCAGATAACATAATGATTAGTCCTATTTTTGGTGTTGTCATCTGCATGGAACTTCCATTATTGACAACGAGATATATAAATAGTGTTTTTTTATAAATATTTTTCTCATAAAAAATTGGATAGATATCCACGTGGATATCTGTCTACATTCTGTAACGAGTTGAGCATCGCAGCCAACTCGTAGCAGTGTGAGTACCGCTGCGCCGCGACGAAACCGCGTAGAGTCGCGTGCGCGACAATAAAGACGTGCGAATTCGGCAATAGGCGCGAAAGAGATAGAGAGAGCGAGCGCGCGGGCTAATCCTTCAGGAGCGCGCTCAGATAGCTCTCGGCCTTCAATAAGTAAACACGCGATTTCGCTAACGTTTTACCAAGGTTTTCCAAGGAGTTTGATAGTGCTGTGATGTGTCCAGCAATTCGACGTGCATTTGTTTGTGTGCGAGTGTGACGCGAAGCTACGAGGTACCAGCCTTAGCCCAGCGGTCCAGGGTGATACCAAATCTTGCGGCCTGTCCAGGATATCGAGCGCCATCGACGTAGGAGTGAAGGTTTGTGTGGCGCGCAGTGGATGAGAGAGAGAGAGTGATTGTACGAGTGGAGATCATCCATGCGAGGGTGATCCGGCGCGCGCGACCTTCACGTCGAAACACACGTGCGAGCGCGATTATTCTAGCGTCGCGGCGAGTCGCAACGTTGTTGCCGACTCGCGTATTATAATTTTATTTCTATAAAATAACGTTTATTTTGCGACTTGTAAATATAACACTAGTCTTTTGATTTTACGTGATTTTGTCGTCATTTAGAAACCTCGCTCGTTATCTCCGATTCTTGTACCTTCCTGCGAATACCGCCGCCTCCGCGGGCGTTATTTATTGGTTATTATTTAACGCAGTTAAGCAGCCGAGCACGCGCCAGGCAGCGCGTAAACCCAGAAAACAGAAGCAGCTAAGACAGCTGCATGCAACGGTGGTGTTTCGCGGGCGTAGAAGAGTCCTCCGCCGCATCGAGGGAGCGCGATCCAGTTGTTTAAATAATTATTCGCTGCTTGAACCCATACCCCGTTACACTGGCGCCCAACGTGGGGCTAATTAGGAAGGAACGCGCGAATATTGTAATTTTCGCGATTTTCGGTGCGAGCGAGAAACCGTTGCGAATTTCAGAAGGTCGCGCGAGCGATGTAAACACGAGCATGCTCGTGCTGTTTACGTCGCGCTCAAATCAGGCGGATTTGAGCGACATTCGAATTTATTCGTGCGGCGTATACGAATAATTCGAACGCAATTCACACGAGAAGTCTGTGAATAGTAATCGGAGATTTTTGTCCCCAGGCCGAGAACAAATATCTACCGATATTATCACACGACATAGAGTTAAACGACTCGGAGCAGCGAAACTAGAAGCTGACACTAGTATTGCATGCTCTCCGAGTCGAATAATTTTCTATTTGTTGCCGGGAGAATTTTAAAGCACTCTCGTTAGGATAGATTAATTAGTAATAATTAAACAACAAAAGGCAGCAAAGCGGCAACACAAACGCGTGTAGCCGCGAAGTATAGTTCACGCACGCTATAGTGGAGCGAAGCGCGGAGCGGTGCGAGTGTGTGAGTGAGAGTATGTGCGCTAGCGGCGATACATAGAGGCGATTCTACGAGAACGCGACGGGCGCGAGATATACAGTTACTTCCACGGGAAGACGCGGAACAGTATACGCCCAGTTTCCAGCCAAGAAGACCTCAAGAATTCTTAAGAAGAGGACACACTCGTCTCGCAGACCGAGATATATTCACAATTCCGCGAAAAATATTTTCGTCGTTTTTCGGATTTTATTTTTCGGGTGTGTGAGTGCGTATATGCCTGTAGCACAAACAGGGCGTTGCAAGTGAGAGCACAGCGGTGATACGAGTGCGCGCTCCAAAAGCAATTCGTGCTTATTTGGCGTAATTAAAATTTTTTTTACGCATTTCGCTCCGGTTATACGAATTAGATTTTTCGTTTTCTTCGATTTCGCGTAATAATCTACGCCACAGCGACGCGCTTAGGTGTGCAAGTGTGTAAGTAGAAAGGTTGTATTTTTGTAGCTTGCATTGTAGCAACCAAAATACAGTCTAGGGGCTATCTGGAGTGAGTGCGTAGAATAGGGAGCTGCCACGTAGTTGTTGCGCAACCGCGAAACGTCGTTGGACGCAGAAGAAAGACGCCAATATGGCGAAGAGAGTAGAGAAGGTCGTCGAGAATTGGTGCTTGGGCATCGATGATGAAGAGATGGACGAATCCCTCGAGAGCATGCAATTGAAGCTAGACGGCAAGTGATTAGATCGCGCCACTAGATTAAACAGATGGCTCCTCGGAGAGTATACCGAGTCAGATTTTAGACAGAGCCTGGACACCTCGACAATAATGGCGCGAGTGAAGAGGGAAGAGTTGCGAAAGTCATTCATTGATGCAACAGCTGAGCAGGTATCGACACGCTCGATCTATACGGGCGATTATGACGCCGAACAGCCACACCCTCTGAAGCTATTACAACAGGAGATCGAGGCCAACGAAGTGGTGACGCCGGCGATCGAGATGAACTACGGTCAACCGGCGCAAGGATTAGGCCAATTGACAGGGCCTAATCTACAATTGCTGAACGCGATGTCAATGCGAGACGCGTTCGTAGAAATGCCAGTCACTGAGGAGAGTGAACAGGCACAAACGCCAGTGCCGACGCCAGAAGAACAGGCCAGGTCAACGGCGCAGGAGGCGTAAAGTCGAGACCAGAATAGGATAGGCACGATAGAGGTGCCGACAGGGAATCTGGTCACGACAGGTACCACGACAACGACGACAAGGACAACGCCGACAACTACGGCGGTCAAAGGCGAATACGTCTGGCAAAACGGAAAGTTCCGCAGTGTGAAGGCCACTGCACCACGCGCAGTCATAGGCGCAGCGGCAGAGACTAGCGGATTGGAAGTCAGACCCCAACAAAACGCCGCAACAACGAACAACCGACCGCTCAACCGAGGGTACGGCGACGACGAGCGTTGCAGCGCACAATACGCTCAGAACCACGAGGTATCAGCGCAGATTTCGGTAGCTCAGAACGACCTGCTAAGTCAGTCGGTAGCTGAGAATACCGCGACGATGAGGGCGCTGATGTGCAAGATGGAGGCCATGATGTCACAATGGCCGACTAACATAGCGTCCAGTACAAGGGTGGAACTACCGCAGAACGGGTCATGTGAATTTCCAAGATACATATAGTATCAATCACATAAACCACAGAAGCTTCCGCGAAGACGCGGGTGCGGTGGCTGGTGGAACTGCTAACCCTTGGATCCCAGCGAATCCTCTCTATTCGCAACCCCCAGTAGTTGCTGGGGGGGGGGGGGGGGGGAGGAATGCGAATGCGACGAACGCGCATACGCAAGCGCTGAGCGAAAGTAGCAACTACGATGGGTCGCGAAGACAAAACAACAGACCCATCGGTCCTGCGGTGAACAAATGGGGGATTAAGTTCACCGGGGACTCGTCACAGAGCGTCGAGAACTTCCTGCAACGCATGGAAGGATGCAGAATGCTAGCCCGCCTGTCTGATGCGCAGATGTTAGCATCATTACAAGAAGTATTGACGGATAATGCGTACGAGTGGTTATAGAACAGGCTCTCCGAACAGGGAGAATGGTTTAGCTGGGACGATTTCTGCGAGTGCATCAAGCGATGGTACGGGCAGACGCAAGGCTACCAGCATAAATTACTGAGTGAAGTAATTTTCGAGGACGCAGGGGCCTGGCGAACGCGTGCGAGTGTACGTAAATAACCAAGGCAAGGCATAATGAGGAGGATGGTTCCCCGACCAGATACTAGCCAGCAACTGGATCGGATCTATCACAACTTGCTGCCTAGTCTCTAACGTGGGCTCCAACGGAAAGATTTCTCAACCGTGGAGCAGTTGCTCGAGGCAGCAGTTGAAGTCGAGGCCGCTCTAGCATGCGAAGCCTCGTATCGAGCGCCTCCGAAGCCCGGTGTAGCAATCGTCCCCGAGTGCGCATTTAAGGACGAAACACCGAAGACTGGCAGTAAAACGCCGGTGGCATCCATGGGGTTTGCGGAGCAAACCGACACACTGCCCTTATTGGTTGACGCCATAGACAAGCTATTCGACTCGAACGCTGGAGGGGGCAACAAACAGTCAGCCCCTCAGCGAGGACGCTCCGGACCTAGGAAAGAGAGAGGCAAGTCTCCTAGTCCGAAGCGCCAAAGCCAGAGGTCTGGCGAGGATTCCGGACAATCAGACCAGCGAGAGCAAAGGAAGCCAATAGAATGCTTCAAATGCCGTGGAAAAGGTCACATTGCCCGAGAATGCCCCTTGGGTAAGGGAAACGGCGGGAAAAGGCAAAAAGGAGGAGTAGGTGAGGTTACTGCTCCTCTTGAACCATCGAGCGAGGAGGCTTCCCCAGGGAAGAGGCACGTGACGGAGGACGTTGCCGATACCTCGCACGAAACCCAGGCGATTTTGATCGCATGGTCGCACTGTTGTCCAGCGAGTCTCGCCAGCCGACGATATCGCCGAATGAGGACGAGTCGCGCTGGTGGGAACAAGTGGGCATCGGAGGGTTTCGAGTGAGAGCTCTCTACGACCCAGGCGCCGCTATGACTGTGATGGGGTTGTTAGGACTCCAGATCGCTAGCACCTGCGGTCGACCTTTGCGACAACGCGATGGCCGTCAAGCACAGTGTCAAATGGTCAGATGTCGCCGATCATGGGATTTGTGGACTTGCCATTCGACGTCGCAGGTGTACAACGGGACGTAACGATGGCGATCATGCCCGAAGCGACCAACGAATGTCTAGTGGGGACAAATTTCGGACGCCTATTCGGCGCAGTCCACGATCCAAATGAAAACGTCACGTATCTGAAGAAGGAGCGAAAGATCGTCCAACTTCAGGTGGCTACAATAGCTACAGCAGGGGCGACAGATATCGCCGCGGTTGGATTCGCATACGTCAGTGACGACGAACATGCGCAGATTTGCAGAATGCTGGACGGCATCCTGCCTAAATCCAACCGTACGATCGGACGGATGCATTTAATTGAGCACGGGATAGACGTTGGATCGGCCAGGTCGATAAAACAGAAGTATTATCCCGTGTCGCACAAAAATAGAGGAGGAGATGTACCAGCAAGTATGAGAGTTGCTTGCTGCGGGAATCATCGAACCCTCTGACAGTGCTTGGTCAAGCCCGGTAGTGATGGTGCGCAAAGCGAACGGGCAATATCGTTTTTGCGTCGACTTCCGGAAAGTGAATGCGCTGTCAAAGGCTGACGCATATACATTGCCTAACATGGACGATATCTTTCGTAAACTGCAGAAAGCGAAGTACATATCGACGTTGGACCTTAGCAGCGCGTACCATCAAATACCAATGAAACCGGAGGCAAGACCTCTGACGGCTTTTACAGTTCCTGGGCTAGGTTTATTCCAATTCACGCGTATGCCGTTTGGTTTAGCCTACGCTGGAGCGACCTTCCAGCGAATGATCGACGAAGTGATCAGCCCAGAACTCCAGCCTTACGCGTACTCGTATCTCGACGACATCATTATCGCGACAGAGACGTTCGAAGAACATCTCGAGTACTTGGAGAAAGTGTTCCAACGAGTGAACGCGGCTGAGTTAACGATTAACCGGGACAAAAGTGTCTTTTTTCGAGAAGAAGTGAAGTACTTCGGGGTCCTGGTTAATCACGATGGTTTTCGGCCAGATCCAGAGAAGATAGCGCCCATTGTGGCGTATCCAGCGCCGAAAAACCTAAAACAGCTGAGACGTTTCCTAGGAATGGCGTTCATAAGAAAGGCAGAAAATACGAGTTCGGGATGGAACAACAAGACGCTTTCCAACAAGTGAAAGCGCTGATAGCGTCTGCACCGATTCTTCATCGTCCAGATTTCGAATCGCAGTTTGTGTTGCAGACGGACGCCAGTGACACCGGGCTCGGCGCTGTATTTATCCAAGTAATTAACGGAGAAGAGCGGGTTTTAGAATTCGCAATCCGCACGATGTCGAAAGCCGAGAGGAATTACAGTGTCACGGAGAGAGAATGTCTCGCTGTGATCTGGGCTATTAGGAAGTTCAGACCTTATATTGAAGGGTATCAATTTAAGGTCATCACGGACCACAGTAGTTTGCGGTGGTTATGCAACTTGCATAATTCCACCGGACGCCTAGCAAGATGGGCGCTAGAAATGCAGGGTCACGTCTATACGGTGGAACATAGAAAAGGCCTGCTAAATACCGTACCTGACGCATTGTCGCGTATGTACGAGGAGGACGCAGTACCAGTCGAGGCAGTCGGATGGGCATGCGAAACCCAGGACGAATGGTACTGCGAAAAGGTCCGTGAGATACAGCTGCATCCGAACAAAGATCCGCTGTATAAGATGTACGGCGGGCAGCTGTATTACTTCTGCCCGGATGAGAAATTGCCAGCGTCTATGAATGACAATACGGCATGGAAAATCGTCGTGCCAAAAGAAAAGCGAGCAGAGATCTTGCAAGAGTGTCACGACGAGCCATCAACCGGTCACAAGGGGCGTAAGAAAACTTGTGCGCGATCATCGTCGTCTGAACCATCATCATAAGCACTTAAGATATTAATTTTTACATCTTCTATTACATTCTTTAATGTTGATAAAACTGTGTTTGTTTGTTCATAAATTGGTGATTCTAAAACTTCCGATGGCTCTAAATGGTCAAACTCGTGAACATACGTTTCATTATTATGAGAAACGTTTATCCTTTTTTTTCTCACTACTTTCTTCCGTTTCGCTGATTTTAGTGATTCACTTGTTTCAGATAAAACCACTTTTTCTGTTGATTTGGAACTATTCTCTTCCACGTGATTGTCAATAATATCTAGTAGATCATTCGTATTATTTTTTACTTTTTACATTTTTTTGTTTCCACTAGCCTCATATTGACGTTTAGCTTCTACAATATAATTTGGTTCTCTAATGTGCATGTTTCTTAGAAATCTGCTATCTAATATCTCTGGTCGTAAGCAATTGTCATAGAAAGCAGACAATTATGGTTTCATATTTTTTCCCAAAAATCGTCATTTCTTTCAACTCGTTCAATTGCCATACCTTTCGTTGTTCTCAACGCAAAAATACAGTATTCTCTTTGTGTTACGTGTTGTTGACCTTGACCTTAACCTTGAACTTGGTAGTACAAGTGATGAGTTTTTTTCATAGTCTTTGTTCTCTTATCAATGAAATTCAAATGAGGAATCGTTTTCATTGCCTCTTCTGGTAGCAAATCTTTTGCAGTAAAGGGATTTCTTATTTCCATGATCCCGTCTTCATCAATTAATCCATCAGGTGATGCACCAAATCTTGGATCAATTGGGTCGATAAATAAACCATTTATTTTTATAGTCTTGGACAAGTATTTTTCTAATTCCTTACGCGCAACATCTTCAGCTTCCCTTCTATAAGCCATTGCTGGTGTATCATTCAGTGTAGGAAAAAGAAGCGATTTGACTAAATTGCTGCATGAAGTTCGTGGTCTCATGCGGCAAATTCTACCAAAATTTGAAGCTGTTAACAACATTTTTCGAAGATTGATCCATAAATCTGAATTACTTTGGTCTCGAGTCAACACTTCGATGTTTATACGATCTTTCTGATTTTCTATTAATTTTTTTTTGGTGCTCTTCACCCAACAGTGCAATCTGATTTGGCGAAAGGTCTGGTTTTTCGCATTTTGGACCATATTGCTTTCTCCAAGAGAAAGCTTTGTGATGGTGAAAATATCGATATCCAAGATTGTGATAGATTTCGATGTTTTCAAGGTTCCTGAGTCAGAAAAAGTGGTTTTTGAAAAATGTATGTCTGTATGTCTGCATGTATGTATGTATGTATGTATGTATGTATGTATGTACGTGTGTGCGCGAAAATGGTTACCACGATAACTCCTGAACGCATTTATATTTTTCGCTGAAACTTTACAGGCTCATCAAGTATGATCTAATAAAGAACTGATTAAATTTTGGAGCTGATTCACAAATATTAAGCGGGTTTATGGAAAAAACATTTTTTGTATAAAAACATTGATAAATTTTTTTTTTATTATAACCCATGAACGCAATTGTACTTTTTGCTGAAACATTACAGGCTCATCAAGTATAATCTAACGAAGAACTGATTACATTTTCAAACCGTTTGACTAAAGTAAAGTGCGTTTTTTTAAATTTCTCTTTAATATTAAAAATTGCATATTTTGCCCAAAAATGGTTACCACGATAACCCCTGAACGCATTCGCTGAAACTTTACAAGTTCATTAAGTATAACCTAACAAAGCACTAATTAAATTTTGGAACCGATTTACTAAAATGAAGCGCGAAAAAAAAATACGTTTTAACATTAGAAAATAAAAAATTTTTATTATAACTCCCGAACGCATCTGTACTTGTTGCTCAAAAACGTTCTGCCAAATCACCTTACCACCAAGTTTACATGAGGGAGTTTTTGGGTCAGTGGTAGAGCACGCGCCTTGATATCTTGGGGGTATTGCGTCAAATCACCCTCGTCACTTTACTTTTGTGCAATTTTGTTTCCAAAAATCTCGTTATAATATATACTTTAATGTTATTTGTTAACAAAATAGAAGCTGTTATGTTATTTGTTAACAGAATAGAGCTGGTAAATATAAGGTTTTAAAAAAGGTTTAGGTTTAAAAAATTCCCTTCCCCCTCCTTCAGCTGCACAATGTATTATTTTTTTATATAGCGTGCGTAAAAGTCGATTTTACGCATGCTCCGCGTGCAATAAATCGCATTTTATGCCCGAGTATCGACAAAAATAAATGTTCGAAAATTTCCTAATGAATATCTGTATGGTTTTCCATGACGCCAATTGAAGTAATACAGTAAAAGCACTTGGTATAAAATTCGTATAAAAGTATAAAATATATCTAGAAAAATCTGATAAAAATAAGTTAATTCAAAACAATGTAAGGTTAACTATGAAAATGAATGCAATGACGTGAAAGAGTCCATCCATGTATGTATATATATATATTTATAGGTTTCGAAATTGTTTTGTAGTTATCATCGCATCGTGTGTCGATTCACGCATTCTAAAATTTATGAGCATGGCGGTCATGAACAATACTATTATAAGTATGTGCTAAGTTTTTAATATTTTCATTAAGAAGCTTTAAAACGATTCTCTTAATCATCACATCTCTTCGAGAAAGCATACTGTTAATGTAGTTAGCAGCGATTTTTTATCAGCGTTACTATGAAAAAATTTTCTTTTTCGTCCATTCATTATTCTATCAATTTTCTTTTTAGCAACTTTTGCTTTTCGCAACTTATTAATAACACTTTCTAATGCATGCGGAACTTCTTTTCCCATTTGTTTATATATTTCAATAAAAGCTTCTTGTGTGTTATTCTGTAATACTGCAATAGCTATACGTGTATTATATTGATTGCTGCAGCCTAGATTGAAACGTTTATTGCAAACTTCACGGTATCAACTATCAACTATCACGGTACATCAACTATCACGGTAATAAAAGGATTACCATTTTCATCAATATCTCCAGCTTCTCTGGCTAGTTCAAATTCTTTTCGATTTGCATCTTTCATACTTTCTTCGCTGATTGTTTCTAAATGACCAAGAAGCGTTTCTTGATAATATTTGAATGTTTTGTCAGTTATATATGGTAAGCCCATACCGGCTAGTAATCCTTCCATTTGTGTGTAACCGATACCTTCTACTAACAAGCTTAAAACTGATGCCATATTCAAATCCATTTGGTTTTTGGAAAAACCTTCGGACCAAACACGACATTTTTTTTACATGACATGCATTGAAAGATGAACTGTGTACGCAATCCGCCATGATAATTTGCTTCCTTCTGAAATTGCCAATCTTGTAAGCAACACTTTTTTGAATCATGATCTTGTAAATTATCACGTAATTGCTTCCATAAATAATTAAAATCAACAATTCTACGATCAGTAATCACTCCTTCAGTAAGATTCCGAAGTTTAATGCGATCCTTCATTGAAATATTTGGCATGAATTCTTTTTGTACTTTTTGATTTTTACTTTTGTATATTTTCCTTGCACAAATTCTTTTGTTTATCTTTTTCAGTATTTTTCTGTTCAATAATGTGAGCCTCCGTAACTTTTCCTTGCATACTTTTAATTCTTTGCTCATAGTTTTTGAATTTCTATCATTAAAGGGATTTAGGAACAATAAAACCAAGAAATAGTCATAACTACGACAATAAAAAGAAAACAATGCCAAATATCGGAAATGAAGAGGTATTTTGTTTAGAATTAGTGTTGTCCTTCACATCTAATATTGGTTTTTCCATGTCATATTGATCACAGACTTCTTCATTATGATCGTGCTGTACAGATTCTTCGTTACCGCTGTTTGATTTTAATTTACTTTGTGCAACAATAGGGACAGTTAGAGGAATGAATAACTCATTGTTCCTATCGTTTGAAAATACATCTTTTAATTCTTCATTCCATATAGATTTTTGCAATTTTTCGGCTTCAAAAGCTTTTTTTACACAGATTTTAGTAAATTTATCAATAGACTTCAATTCCATGTTTTCTTTTGACGTTTTTATGTTCCTATAATGAAATTTTTTAAAGTTACCTTAGGTTTGAGTATAACTTAATTGCTACAACAAAACAGCATCGCGATCAACCGAGGAGTATAGTGTCACGCGAGAGTATCACGCAATAATGCTCAACAAAGTTTTCTAATCTTGATGGAAATTCTCAATTTTAAATACACAATTATTCTAGTATACAGCTATAACATTTTTGTTACTTTTTCACTTTGTATGAATCTGAACTATTCTTACTTTATAAATATACATATTGGAAATACAAAAATTATTTAAAATTCTGTATGGAATCAATCAGAATTCGTACTTTATTGTAATAATTTTTCACAATAAATCGCAAGAAACCACATTGTTCAAAGAATCACAAAAATGATGGCAAATAATTATCAATGAAAGTATATACAAACCATGTAAGTACATTGACAATGATTCTTTGTGATGTTTTATAGTGTTTGAGACTATTTGTGTTTTAAAAAAAAATGTATTTGTAATGTTTCACGTTTTTGCAGAAAAATAAAGAAAAAATGTCCACATTCCGATAATAAATAAAAATGTTACACTAAAAACACATTTTTAAAAAATTTGCGGAAACTATTGTTTTTAGAAATAAATTTTCTACTAGGGAAGTGTAACCCATTTCTTTGTGAGCGCGTTATTGTTATTTGTGAGCGAATCGACAATGTGCCTACATATCGAAAATCAGCTGTTCAAGTACAGAATAAACTATATTTCAACACTATTTTTCATGTTGAGTTGTGCAAAGTTAGACAACATCCATTATTATAGCAGGTTGTAGTAACGTGCGGGGTCCGGGCTGGAATTCAGAAGGAGTGTTGCCCTGTCCCCACAGATCCTAGAACATTGTTGATACCTTTATCTACTTATCCGGGATTTTTCATACTTATGAAACACTGTTTTTCATGTGAACTTGCATAAAGTTAGACATCTTTAATTATTATGAAAGGTTGTAACGTGCGGAGACTGGGCTGAAATTCGGGAGGCTGTTACCCGTCCCTGCAGATCCTAAAAGACTGTTTTATCTACTTATCCATGATTTTCAATACTTACTGATAGATTATACTAATCTTTGGAAAATAAATGTTCTTATGTAAAACATCCACAAATTTAGAGCTAAGGAATAAAAAACAGTAGACTGTTCAAAATACGTTTTGTACTTTTTTAATGTAAAAGTGGAAATTTTCTGACGTTCAGAAGCCTCGGGGCCATGGAGCGCCGACGCCTGGTGACCAACAACGGCCTATGCTTCAACTGTGGGGCCGGGCACTCGTCACGAAACTGCCCGTCACAGTCTTCTTGCCGAACTTGCAGCGGCCAGCACCACACGCTGATCCACGAGGGCGCCGGAAAACGTCCTGCTGCCCCCTACAGGGCACAGCCATCGTCGAAGCATCCTCGACGATCACTGGTCGCGGCCACGGCCTCAGTCCTTCCCGCCGCGGACGACGCGCTGCCGCAGTGGACAAAGGCTCGCCAGCAGACTCGTCCTGAGTCCGAACATGGTTGTATCTGCACGACACGACCCGCCATCGCTCGCTGAAACTCGAGGTCTACGGACTGCAGCGGATCTGCATCATCACGTCTGCGCAGCCCGTGCCCACCGCCGAGATCAGCTTCATCCAGGGGCTCGAGCTTGCCAACCCCAAGTTCAATGTCCCCCGAGGAGTAGAAGCGATACTCGGCGCAAACGTCTACGCGCGACTGCTCCTGTCCGGCGCTATCAACAGAGAACGCCTCCTAGCCCAGCAAACCGTGTTCGGGTGGGCGCTCACCGGCGCAACAATCAACCATCAAACCCCGCCGGCGCTAACCACAGCCTGCACCCTGAATCGGGCCACCGAGGAGCCGCCATGCCACGAGCGACTCGTCGAGCTTCTACAGCGCTTTTGGTCGATGGAAGACGTACCCAAGACCGATCGGAAGTCAAAGTCTGACGTTGAGTGCGAGCAGCTGTTCGCTCGCGGACATTCGCGCGACCCCAGCGGACGATACATCGTCCCACTTCCGCTCAAGGCGGGCGGAACCTAACTTCTGGGCGAGAGCTTGACTCAAGCTCGCATCGCATTGTCCACGATGCATCGCCGCATGAAGCGCGACACAAAGCTGGGAGCGGAGTACGTCAAGTTCGTGGAGGACTACATCCGGTTGGGTCACATGCGACGGCTCACCACCTCCGAGGTCGAGGACCTGACGGTGGCCGTCTGCTACATCTGTCATCACGGCATCTGGCAGAAGGGCGACATCGAGGACAAACTCCGCGTCGTATTCAACGCGTCACGGCCAACTAGCAGCGGGTACAGCCTCAACGACGTCATGCACGCGGGGCCCAAGCTACAAAACGACCTCGCTGTCGTCGTGACTCGCTGGAGAACCCACCGGATCGTTTTCTGCGCGGACGTCAAGATGATGTTCCGTCAGATCCAAGTCCAGCAAGAGCACGTGCATTTGCAGCGAATCCTCTGGAGCCCCAACCCCGAGACTCCTGCAGCTCACGCACTCCAGACGGTCACGTACGGCGAGGCCAGCGCGCCATACTTGGCCCTCAGAGTCCTAAAGCAGCTATGCCACGACGAAGGCGCAGAACTGCCAGAAGCCGTCGACGCCGTCGAAAGAGAACTCTATGTGGACGACTTCCTTAGCGGAGCTAACGACGTCGAGTCCGCGTGCCGCCGCAGGGACCAGCTTATCAAGCTCCTAAATGCCGGCGGGATGACGCTGAAGAAATGGGTCTCCAACTCCCCAGAGCTGCTTGCAGGCATAGCTACGGAGGACCGACTCCGGCCAATATGGCTCCAATTCTCCACTGACGGCCCCGTCAACGAACTCGGAATGGCGTGGGACCCAACTCAGGACTGCTTCAGATTTACTCCTCCACGCCCGGCTGGAAACGACCGCCTCACGAAAAGGACGATCCTTGCGGAGCTGGCCCGCGTCTTCGACCCGGCCGGATGGCTGGCGCCAGTCACGGTCGTCGCCAAGATGGTCATCCAAGACCTCTGGCGCGCCAAACTCGACTGGGACGAAAACGTGCCTCAACCCTGGGCCCGCCGCTGGCTCGAGTTCCAAGAGAGCATGAGTATGGTCGACAAGCTGATCATCCCCCGCTGGATCGGCGCGGACAAGCAGCGGCGAGTGGAGCTGCACGCCTTCGCCGACGGCTACCAGGGGCACCGACGTCCAAGGCCTCAGCCAGCTCAGCTTGTGGTGGGAAGGACCGGAATGGCTTCAACGTGCGGAGGCTAGCTGGCCCACGCAGCAACTGCCCGGCACCCCGCCGGGGCCTGTCGAGCAAGTCAACCTACAGTGCAACGCCGCATAGATCACTCAGGCCGATCACCATCCAGCCTCCAAATTCTCTAACCTCAACAGGCTACTGGGGGCCATGACGCGCTGCCGACGCCTCATACGCAGCCGCACCGATCCGCGGACGCCGGTCATCCTCTCCCCCGTGACTGCCACCGACCTAGATGAGGCGTACCATATCTGTGCCAAACTCAGCCAGCGACAGGACTACGGGCCAGAGATCAGGAAGCTTCAGCTCGGGCGGCCAATCAGCAAGGACAGCGCGCTGAGAACGCTCTCCCCGTTCCTCGACGAATCCAGACTGCTTCGCGTGGGAGGCCGACTCTGCAACTCGCTCCTGCCGGCAAACGAGATGCACCTAGTCATCTTGTGCGGGCGTAGCCCCCTCGCAAAACTGACCATCGACTGGGCCCACCGCCGCAGCCTACACGCCGGGTTTAGGACCACGTACTCCTACGCCATGCAGCGAGCCTGGATCGTCGGCGCCAGGACACAGGTGCGATCACACATCAAGAAGTGCGTAGCCTGCACCATCACCAACGCCCGGCCGCAGACCCAAGCAATGGCCCCGCTGCCCGCAGCCCGGGTCACGCCGTCGGCCGCCTTTCTCCGCACGGGGGTCGACTATGCCGGGCCGTTCCAGATACTGTGCACGAAAGGCCGGGGAATACGGTCCACCAAAGGATACGTTGCGCTGTTCGTCTGCATGACCACCAAAGCCGTGCACCTGGAACTCGTTGGCGACCTTACCACCCAGAGCTTTCTCGGCGCTCTCGACCGCTTCACCGGGCGCCGCGGCCAGCCACAGGAGATCTGGAGTGACAACGGCACGACATTCCGAGGAGCCAATGTGGAACTGCCGAGATGGACTGGGGACAAGTGGAGGGCAGCCTCGCAAAGCAAGGCATCACATGGTGGTTCGTCCCACCATCCGCGCCTCACTTTGGCGGAATCTGGGAAGCCGGCGTAAAGTCCGCCAAGACCCACCTCCGACGCGTCGCCGGCCCACGCAAACTGACATTCGAGGAATTCTCAACGCTGCTTGTCCGCGTCGAGAGCGCCCTCAACTGCCGGCCTCTAGTCCCCCTGTCCGGCGACCCCGACGATGTCGAAGCTCTGACCCCCGGACACTTCCTGACCGGCAGGTCTCTCGCCTCAATGCCACAGCCCTCCGCAGCCGACGCGTCCCTCGACCATGACACGCACTGGAACCTGACCAAGGGACTGTGGGACCACTTCTGGAACCGATGGAGCCGTGAGTACTTAAACACCTTACAGCAGCGCTCCAAATGGACCAGAAAGCAACCCAATCTCAGGGTCGACGACGCCAGGCCCAACGGAAGGTGGCCGCTCGGCAGAATCACATCGATCCACCCGGGACAACGATTTGGCCACGATCTTCTCGCCCGACCTCTGTCCCCCTCGATGCTGACCACCTCACGGCGGGCGGCTCAACCCGCACGGCCGACAGCCAGCCCTCACAGCGGGCGGCAATTATATCGTTCACGGAACGGGGCGGGCGGGATGTTGGATTTGAATCTTGGCGCCCCCATGCAACTCGACCGGCTACCTCCGATACCCCTCAGATGGCTCTCTCAGCCGCTCGTCCCTCCCCCATCCCTTCTTCTCTCAGACCCAAGTGGCCTCCCACGCCACCTCCCCAAGTAGTACGCTCCGAGCCGTCAACCGGAACAGACGCTACGCTGCGCAGCCTACGTTATTATAATAAAGTGT
>JAZHPH010000744.1:0-24566 GCA_037356405.1 Nasonia oneida | reverse complement strand
CAGCGCGAAATTTAAAACTTCCCCCGACCCATAAGTGACCGTTACAATTTTCTTTCCGCTTCGTTTGCTTTTATTTTTGCTTAAGCCACAAGCCCTGCCACTCATGAGATAAAACACGCTTTCGTATGGTGAGAGTGATCTGTTTAGTGAGTGATAACTATAACCACTAGAAGGGTTATACTTTGGAAATTTTATTGGTATTAACCAAGAAGGCAAAGTATACGCCCTATGCGTTAATACTACAGAATATGAGGTAGAGTTAAATACACCAGAGGTAACACTGAAAGCCTGCGAAGCCATTAAAGAGGGAGGGGAAGAATTTAATCTAGAAGAAGACGAACCTGCAGATACTGTCAATATACGGTCAATATTTTCCAATGAAAGCAAGGATAGGGCCGAAAGAATTTTTGAACTTCTTGATCCAGAGACAATTAAGGATTTAACGGAGGAAGAAATAACTCATGTTAAAGAAATCATCCGGGAGAAGCCATCTTCGGGCTACCCGGAGAGAAACTTAAAGCAACAACACTAGTGTCGCATAAGATACCTACTATTACAAATGTCCCAGTACGATCGAAAGGATACCGACCAAGTCAGGAAGAGAAAGAGGAGTTAGGGCGTCAGATGAAACAAATGCTGAAGGACGACATAATCCAACCAACAGATTCACCTTACAGCTCTCCTACATACGTGATACCAATAAAAGCCGCAGCGGACGGTACGAAAAGATGGCGATTAGTAACAGATTTTAGAAAACTGAACGAAGTAACGGTAGGAAATAGCTACTCGATACACAATACAGCAGATATTATTGACAGCGTCGCCTCAGCTAGGTACATAACCGCCATAGACTTGAGGACCGGGTTCTACCAGATACCAATGGACCCCGCAGATGCCCACAAAACAGCGTTTACTGTACCATTCGGCCATTACTGCTATCAACATTTAGGCATGGGACTCAAAGGCGCCCCTTCGACATTTCAGTCCCTGATGGACTTAGCACTTGCAGGCCTACAAAGGGACAGAACTATATGTCTATTTAGATGATATAATCGTTTTCGCTAGGGATCTTGAAGAGCACGGTAAGAAGTTCCGACGCTTGATGAAAAGACTAGACTACGCCAACTTGACAATCGAGCCCATGAAGTACCAATTCCTGCAGCGAGAGGCACACTTTTTAGGACATATCGCTGGAGGAGGAAAAATCCGAGCAGATCCTAAGAAAATAAAAGCAGTAAATAAATTTCCAGCACCAACAAATGCCAAGAAAATCAAAGAATTCTTAGGACTCGCAGGTTATTACAGGCGCTTTATCAAAGACTTCGCGAAATCAGCAGCAATTCTATCTAGACTGTTGAGAAAGAACGAGCCCTTCGTGTGAAAAGAAGAACATCAACAGGCTTTTGACCAACTACGAACGGCATTGTTCGAGGAACCAGTGATGAAGGCGCCGGACTTAACTATGCCCTTTTTAGTAATAATCGACGTATCTGATTACGCCATAGGGGCCATTTTAAGCCAAGGGCAGTTAGGCAGCGACCAGCCATGCGCTTATGCATCACGAGTCCTTAAGAGACCCGAGCAAAGATATTCCACCTACGACAGGGAACTACTAGCGGTCGTGTTCGCGAAAGACCAATTTAGACACTACCTCGCAGGACGCAAATTTACAGTAGTAACAGATCACGAGCCCTTGAAACATTTCTTCACCACGAAAAAACCTGATCTCAGATTCAACAGGTTAAAGGCAGAGCTCAGAGGCTACGAATTCGACATTGTATACAGACCCGGAGCTCGCAACGGAAACGCAGATGCACTCTCTAGAAACCCTATCCTCGACGAAGGAGAAGAAAATCCAGAAAGATCAAAAGCCGAATTGTATGAGTTGGCAGATAAACAAGAGCACGGCGCTATGATATTACGGTTTAAAACAACAAGGAAAAGAGGCAAATCCGAAAAGATTCAGTCGATACTGCAGACAAAGAGAGGATATCGACAGAATCCGAGAACTCTTGAAACCCAAGAGAAAGAAAACGACGGAATCAAGGACAACAATAATTGGGATGAAGTAGTGCCATTAGCACAGCACGCATATAAGTCTACGGAACACGACGGACTAGGATACTCACCACATCCTATCCATCGTCCGGCACAGAAGAAGTTGGGCTAGAAGGCTCCTGTGCCAAAGGCTGATTGTCCCAGGGCGAAGTAGGCGGTGTGATACCGTCCCAAGTATCAACGGGGTCTGGGCCGCGCAGGGACTAGCACCCTACCAGACTCATAAGGAATTCGGGAACTTGGTCGAACCTGCAATAAGGAAAGGGTGTATATAGAAAAAAAAGTAAGAGGAGCGCAAACATAAGTTAACTCGCCCAAACAGTGACAAGAGATGCATAAAAAAATACGCTAGAAGAGACTGTCAGAATCGCTATCAGTTAGAAGAAACATCTAATATAGGCGAAGGAGATCCACGGACGAGAGTATCCGCGGGAGAAAAGGAGCAACATCTAGCGTGACTAGTCCATTCGTCGGGTTTTAGAATCGCGAAGACGACAGAATGAAACAAGTAGGATAAAATAAAAAATAGAAAAAAGTCATTCGCTATGTAAAACAGGGATAATATCACGAGGTTAATGAAGTACATAGAACATAATACCGAATTATGCAACGAAGAAATGAGAAGTACGATAGACGCGAAAAACAGCACGGAATAAAATAATTTAAAACAAACAGCAAACGCAGGGAACCAAATTCCCAGAGAGGCGAACGGCGGAAAGAAATAAGAAACCCATCACCTCACCGCCACAGCAGACAAGGTCGAGAAGGGGACACTAGCCGAATCAGCAGATACTCATCGAAGGAGAAAACTACGATTCAAAATACTGCCACTACGACATTCAAAAGAAAATGCGTACATATAAAATAAGGAATCGTTATACTTGGGTCCCTCGACTATTCTCTGCACAATATCATTGACGGACCTTGCCGGCATAAAACCAGAAGCAGCAGAAGGAAGCTGAGGGAACTAATGCAACAAAGGAGAAGAGGCAGGGATATCAGTAACAATGCAAGCATATCTCGAGGCTCTACCAAACGCCTCAAGCAGAGCTATTCATTTTATTTTAAGACGCTAAGAAAATAATAGGAAATCTCCCTATCCTTAATATATATATATATACATATAAACGTTTTCTTCCTCTTATATATATATATATATATATATCAGTATGACATGAATTTATAGAGAGGGTCTTCAACGACGTGCAAACACACCCCTATAAGAGGAAGAAAAAGTTTTGAGAAAAATCGGTTTTTACATTTTAACTCTTTACTTGAGAACCGCTTAACGGAATCTTTTGAAATTTTAGCAGCAGATAGCTTTTCTTAAGATAAATCTACATAATATTAATTCGATGTTACTAATATGTTTTTCAACTTTGCCTTCTAATAATGTATATCTTCTTACAATTATGTTAAGCTATTTTAGATAAATTTTCATATATAAATGATCAAACTTTATTAAAACATTTCCAATCCGTGCTACAACGGACCTCAATGACACACATGTAATTTCTATTATTTTTATAAAAAAACTAATTTTGAATATAATACTTTTATAAAATTAATAATAAAATAAAATTCATCAAAATAATTTTACAAATAGTTAAAAGATTTCATACATTTTCTTTGTGTTTACTATATTAAAAGTGTTTAGGATTGAAATACAACGTGCAATAAAGTCCTTGATTGTATATTAAATAAGATATAAATTGATCTACTTTATAATTTTATAATAACTTTTAATTATTACATTTAATTATATTTATTGTATGTTTTGATATATATCTCCTATAAATGTTAATATTTAGTTCGTTCTTTGTAATTAAGTTATAACTTAAAAATATCAATTTTGATATTACGAGCGAGCGTGAGCGAGCGAGTCTTTTGGCTAGTCATCAAATAAAATTTTGAACCATTTGACTACATTGTTTAAGAGTTATAAGGAATGAAAAAAAATTTCGAAAAAAAATTGAAACCTTGATATCTTAAGAACCATAGGGGTTTAAAAGCTGCACAATGAACTTATCCAAAATACATAAAATATCTACAGTCAAATCACTTGAAATTTTAATGGAATATAGTTTGGCACGTGACCCATCGACATTATTTTTTGTGAGGTTATGATGTTTAGTTTCAGAGATATAAATTAAAAAAAAATCACCTTTTCCGTTTTATCTGCCGAACAAAGCGGTCGATCCCGAGGACCAAACAAGAAAAAGTAGTTAATTCTATTCTCATTCAAATGCATTTTAGCTGAATTGTTTGTAACGATGGGATGATTGAAAAAAACGCGAAATAGTTTTTCAAAAATCAAAAAATTGGCATAAAAAAATAGTTGAGAAAATAAAATATAACTGATTTTCCTAAATTTAGAATCCAAAAATAGATATTTTTAAAGTTGTTGAATATTCGGGTGCCCTGCTAAAAATATGCGATTGAAATCGATGAACAAAAAATGAATCGATTTCGAGTCTATATCTTAATCCTGCGTTTTACCTTTAAAAGCGATTATATTCAGGCTGCTACGTGTGTAATATAATGATGGCATTAAAATCGATTTAAAGCGATAATATTATATCGATTAAACCGGATTAGAATACATAAGTAATAGGATATTCAATTAATCAATTCAATGCTTATTTAAATCGGAACCATTGTATCTGTGTTTACTAGAAAACGGTTTTAATGATTTATTATATCTAGAATAACATTTGATATTATTCAATCGTACTGTATTCAACTATGCAATCGATGTGTGTATCGCGGTGTTAATCGATTTGAATTGACATGCATTTTTTTTAATCATGTGTCGTTTAATAAAGTCAATCGATTTTAATAAAGTTTCAATTCAAATCGATTGTAGTTAATAAATCTATTCTGTCTTCTACTGTATTTGACCTTTCTTATATAGTAACGGAGAAGAAATCTTGTCACTTGCGAGTATGAACATTTGAAGCGACACTAAGCGGTTATATTAAGAAACATAGGGTCGATTAAAATCGACTAGTTTCGCAATGAATTTAATCGATTCTAATCGAAATATAAAAGTTTTTTTCTCATAAGGGATATTACAAAACTCTGATCATCAAAAATTATTTGTAAAATTAAACCGATTTAATATCGACTAATAAGTTGATTCATATTTATTAAAAGAATCCCAATTGAACTGCATTAAAATAATCATCGCATAAAAGTCGATAAAAATATCTTCATTTTGATATTCAGATTGCGATTGAAACCAATTCACATCAATAATTTAAAACGTCGATTAAATCAATCTAGTATTTTTAGCAGGGATTCTTTTTTAGATTATTTAAATTGATTGAAGTATAATTGAATCTAACCATAAAAAAGTATCGAGATCGATTAAATATTATATAAACGAATTATTAATTCAAATTTATTGATAAAATCACGAACAAATCATATTAGAAAAATGATTATTATTTTTATTATTTGAATCAATTAAAGTACTATTAAAACCAATCCTTAATTAACAAAGATTAGGGTCGATTCAATATTATACTTATAAATTACCATTCAAAAATATTGTTATTAAAAATATTGCTATTCAAAAGTTTGTTGACAAAATTACAAATAAATATTAAAAGTATCATTATTCTTTTGATCATTTTAATCGATTAAAGTAAAATTAAAAGCTAATCCTTGAAAGATAGATTGGGATAGATTTAATATTTTACTCATAAAGTACCATTCAAACAGATTTATATATACTGATAAAATAACAATTAAATGATATTCTAAGAATAGTATTCGTTTTGGTTATTAAAGTCTATTAAACTTTATTCAGAGCTATTCATAAAACTAGTATTGGGGATCGATAAACTATTTAGTAATAAATAGTGATTTTCAAATCGATTAAAATGGATTGACAAAATAACATTTAAATGATATAACAAGAATATTAATTGTTTTGGTTATTAAAGTCGATTAAAATATATTCAAAGCTATTCATAAAACTAGTATTAAGATCGATAGACGATTTAGTAATAATTAGAGATTTTAAAATCGATTAAAATTAGTGAAAAAAATTACAATTCAACTGCACTAAAATAATTACGACATAAACATCGATAAAAATATATTAAATTTCTAATAGAGTAGTTCTAGAAATATTACGGTATACATACACACACATTTAGACGGACATTTTCGAAGAACACTTGATTTGACTTCTAACACACTAAAAGGTATTTTCTAGCAGTTTTGACGAAACTCAAATTTTTCCTCTTACAAAGCTTCCTATAGGAGGAAGCAAAAGAGTCAATCAAAAAATACAAAAAATAGTGGTAGGTGGGAGTAAGAGAACACCGCATGATACCTAGCTAAAGACTCATGACGAGATTTTCAAAAAATCCTATCTAAAAAAAACTACAGAACCTTTTGACCTAAACCCCCTTCCCCGCCCCATGAAGCTTAATGTAGCATTTTGCTATACCCCTCTTCCCCAAAATCGGCTACATAGTTTATGGACACGCCCTGACGGTGAGACTTTCTGTGTATTAAAAATATCAAGGAGCATGGTAGCGCCCCGATGGCAAGTATAAGTTTTTATACACTGTGCCATCGGGGAGCAGCGCGACCCTATTATACTTTGAATTTGCTATTTAACCTAAATGCGTTTTATTATCTCCAATTATTCCCCCTCTGGGAGCTGAGTGACCTTGCCGTGGGTGAGGGGGCTTATGCGGGGGTGGGTCGCGGCCCCGGGGGAAGTGGGTCCGTCTTAGCAATAAGTGCAGTGCTTGCCCCTTTTAAACGGGAGTCTAAGCAACTGTGGGTGAAGGAGCCCAGCCAACGCGGGTATTGCCGGAACCCCGGAATCCCTCCTCGGGGGCGGTGGTCCGCCAGCGCAACCAAGGAGCAGCTCTCCACCGTGGAGTGGTGACCCGCGGTGGGTATATTCACCCCCCACGTCCATGGTGTGACAGAACCGTGCCGAAGGGACTAGTAGGCCGCACGGGGTACTGTGTGGTCGCCAACGGTGCCCCGGGGATACCTGGCGACCTTCCCGGGTATTTAGCCTTACCACTGGATTTGGGGCTCTGCAGTGGCAGACCTTTATTTCCCTAGCTGCTCGTGGGACTAAAATGGACCGTTACGTAAAAAATCTTTCGAGGAAGGGTGGAGAGTGGGAGGAAGCTGAAGACCACCGGGCGGCAACGCCCAATCGGTCTGAGGTGGGAGACCCCTGCGCGGAGTCGGAGGGGAGGCAGTTTCTGGGCGGTAATGCCCTCAATCTGCCGAACCAAGGGCTCAACTATAGTTGCCCCGCTGGGGCCTCATCCGGGGACGCTTCGGTGGCCCCTTCAGAGGTAGCAGCGGGTGGAAACCCCGAGATTTCTTCGGAAAACTCGGGGATTTTTGTGGGAGGGCAGGTCAGCATGAGGGAGGACCTGCAACAAATATTGTTGCCACTGGCAGGCGCACCACAGTGCACTGCCTGTAATCTTGTCGGGGGGCTCCACGCAGAACTCTCCGACTGATGCTGTTTCTGAGGGGCTCCGGACTCTGAGGCTCAGGCCAAAGAGATCGGGGGCCCAAAGGAAGAGAGAAGCCCGAAAGAAGCTGGAGGAGGCGTCAAGGGCTGGGAACCTTCAGGGACCCTCCCTTTCGCACCCTCGACACGGCGGTGGTCTCCACTGGCGGAGAACGAACCCCAGGTGGAGTCAAGCGCCGCAAGGATGCTGACTCGACCCCGCCAGCGAACCCGGCCAGTAAACGTCCGAATATAGAAACGGACGTCTTGGCCGCCAGGATGGTGGACCCCCTTACGAGGGCGGTCGTCTGCGAGGGCTATCCTGACGAGGAGCTGACTGCCCAGCAGCTGGCACCCGTCAGTGAGGCGGTCCAGGCCGAGGTCGATAAGGTCGAAGCCGGACCGTGGCCCTAGTTCGACGACTCCTCTGTCAAGCTGGGGGCCATAATAGTGGTGGCTAGTAACACCTTCTCGAGAGACTGGCTGGAGGAAATAACCCCTCGGCTAAGACCTTGGGAGGGTGCAAAATTAGCGCTGGTAGAGATGTCGGCGCTGAGAAAGCCGAGAAGGGTCACCCTCCGGATTCGTGGCAAGAGACTGGAGCCAGCGGGCGTCCTGGAACTGCTGGACCACATGCATCCGGGCCTGCGCATTAACAGGTGGAGGGTGCTAAGCACGGAAAACGGGGAGGGACCCGACTGTGGAACCTTCCTGGTGCTTAGCATACCCGAAGCCTCGGTAAGGCTGCTCCGGCAGCGAAATTATCAGCTGCAGTGGGGGCTCGGTAGGGTCACGGTAAGGGTGGACGAGGGCACCCGGGGACAGCGGGAGCAAAGTGGAGCTGGTCCGTCCTAATCACCATGGCTGGGGACGGGACAGCTTTCACACAAATTAACTTGCACCATAGCAAAGGCGCCTCGGCTACCCTGGCCAGGCGCATGGCTAGGATGCGCGCAGGTATATGCCTAATACAAGAACCGTGGGTGGACGCGGGTAGAGTCAGGGGATTGGGAGGGGCCGGACGGATCTTCCGTGACCCTGCGTGCAGTACCCCCAGGGCATGTATTCTTGTCAAAGGCCTTGACGCATTACTGCTACCGGCCCGGTGCAGTGGCGATCTTACAGCAATTAAGGTGAGGCTTCCTATGGACGGGGGAGCCGAGAGGGATGTGGTGGTGGCCTCAGGCTACTTTCCATACGACTCCCAGGAGGAGCCTCCGCCCGGGGAGGTACAAGAACTCATCAACGATTGCAGAACGCAGAACATTCCATTGATTCTGGGGTGCGACGCGAATTCACATCACACAGTCTGGGGCAGCTCGGACAACAACAGCAGGGGAGATGCGCTGCTGCAGTATCTGGCCACAAGCAGTCTGTGTATACTAAACAGGGGCAGGGAATCAACCTTCTACAATGCGGTTAGAAGTGAGGTTATCGACATGACCCTGTGTACAACGGGAATAGAAGGGTGGATAGGCGGCTGGAGGGTCTCTGATGAACCCTCGCTGTCTGACCACAGATATATTCTTTTTGAATGGAAAGAGAGGAGCTCGCAGACGAGGGCCTTTAGAGATCCCAGGAAAACAAACTGGGCGTTCTTCAGGGAAAACCTTAGAAACGAGCTCCACACCTTCAAATCTAAATTTGGTCGTACGAGCGATCTTGACTTTTGGGCAGCAGAGCTGGTCAGGATAGTCGAGATCTCGTTCCAAAGAAGCTGTCCCTGGACCATCCCAAGAGGCACCAAGCGGACCCTGTGGTGGAACCACGAACTAGAGAAACTACGGCGGGAAACGAGACGGACCTATAACAGGGCCAAAAACATTCGAAGTCCCGGCGACTGGCTTAGGCATAGGGACGCCCAGAGGCGCTACAAAAGTAGCGTTAATGCGGCAAGAGTCAAAGGGTGGAGGGACTACAGCGAAGGAATCGAGAGATATCCGGATGCAGCTAGACTTCTACGAATTCTTGCAAAGAATCCTGAGGTATGGCTTGAAGCAATCAAGCTACCTACAGGAGATTACGCAACCTCCGAGGAGGAGTGCTTACAATTACTTCTGCAGGCCAATTTTCCGGACTTTCAACCTGCCCAGGACATGGTTGGTGAGAGTTATGGAGGGGAAAGGCCGCGAAGGACAACATGGGGACTGGCAGCTACGGTTGTCACCCCAGAGAAAATCAGGTGGGCCATCAGTAACTTCGACCCCTTCAAGGCACCGGGTATTGATGGAATCTACCCGGCTTTTTTACAGGAGGGGCTGGAGGAGTTGATAGGACCCCTGACTAAACTCTTCAGAGCTAGCATCGCCTTGGCTCACGTACCAGCTATCTGGAAAACAGCCAAGGTCGTGTTCATTCCCAAACCAGGGAAGCCGAGTCACACAACCGTTAAGGACTTCAGACCCATTAGTCTGAACTCCTTTATATTCAAGTCACTTGAAAGGTTGGTAGATAGGTTTATCCAAAGCGAGATCCTCAATATTAGGCCCCTACACCCTAACCAGCATGCATACAGGGCAGGCCTCTCTACAGAGACGGCCCTACACTCAGCGGTCAGTCGCATTGAGGAGCAGCTGGAAAGGGGGGAACTGATAGTTGGAGTATTTCTCGATATAGAGGGAGCATTCAATCGCACGTCTATCGAGTCAGTCGTAAAGGAATCGGAGTTGCGGGGGATACTGAGGCCGCTTATTAGCTGGCTTCAGAGTATGCTCGGCTGCAGAACTGTGGTTTCAAAGTTAGGAACCGCAACGGTTTCGGGGACCGTCAGTAAGGGATGTGCGCAGGGCGGGGTGGTGTCCCCTACGATTTGGTGCCTAGTGGCCAACGGACTGCTAGAAGCGCTGAATTCGGGGGGTTGCTTTGCTCAGGCCTATGCGGATGACTTTCGCTCTAAGAAAGGTGGAGCAATGGTGCCGCTTAACTGGGCTTTCTGTTAACCCAGAGAAGGTTGAGCTGGTGATTTTCACACGCAAATACAAGCTGGATACCTGCAGGATGCCGAGACTATCTGGGGTCGCTCTGCAGGCAAAAGATTCAGCCAAGTATCTAGGCGTAGTCCTCGATAAGAAGCTTACCTGGAAGGCGCATTTAAAAGCTCAATGCGATAAATTCCTGGCTGCTCTTTGGACATGCCGTAGGGCCTTTGGCAGCTCCTGGGGACTCAGTCCCCGGATAATCATATGGCTTTACAGGGCCGTCTTGGTACCGCGACTTGCATATGCCGCTCTGGTCTGGTGGCCAAGGGTGGAGCAGGTGGGGACCAGGGCAGAACTGGAGAAACTCAGAGGACAGGTGCTAAGAGGGGTGACAGGAGCATATAGAACCACGCCCACCAGAGCACTTGGGACTCTGATGAAGGTGGAACCACTTCACCTCACCATCGTTGGGGAGGCGGTCAAGGCTGCCCATCGACTCAACGGATTTGGACAGTGGAGAACAGGAACGAGACACACCCGATTACCAGACGGATTGGGTTTCACACCTGAATTCACCATGCAAACGGATATGATGATCCCACGCTACTTCTTTGGAAGAAGATACAGGATTGCCATACCCGCTAGAGAGGAATGGGAGACTGGAAGGGACAGCCTGCCGGGGACGGGAGATGTCTGGTATACGGACGGCTCACGGACCGTGGCGGGAGGCACCTTCTTCTCCCTGGGACTGAATGCCACGGTCTTCCAGACCGAAATATTCGCTATACTAACCTGCTCGCAGAGGATCATGGAACTCGGAAAGAGAGGGAAAACCATTACCATCTGTTCAGAGTCAGGCAGCTCTTAAAGCTCTTACAGCTCAAAAGACTGCCTCCAAACTAGTCTGGGCCTGTAAGATGGCAGTCAATCAGCTGGCTATGGATAACATGGTCAGACTGCTATGGGTACCAGGGCATACTGGTATCAGAGGCAATGAAATTGCCGACAGACTCGCAGCTCTGGGGGCTAGAAATCCCCCCATAGGACCGGAGCCTTTCGCGGGAGCCGCAAGGAGCCTGCTAGGAGGTGTGGTCCGAGAATGGGTTAGGAAAGAAAGCGCCAGAGACTGGCGAGACACAGGTGGATGCAGACAAGCCAGGGCGCTTGTTGGACAGGAGGTCAACGCCGAATGGACTGTATGTGCCGTTGGCAACTGCAGGAAGGACTCTCGTCTCCTGATACAGATCGTGACAGGACATATTCGTCTTAGATATCATGGTCTGAGGACGGGGAAGGAGAATGAGGGCTTCTGTGGATGGTGTGGAGGGGGGGGGGGGCGAAACGCCCATTCACATACTGACGGAGTGCCCAAAATTTGCCTACCTTAGACTCCTGTACCTGGGGGATCACTTCCCCACGTGCGAGGACATCGGTGCAACCTGCTCGGGGGCCATACTAGTCTTCTGGAGGAAGGCTGGCCTACCCGCGTAGGGCACTGCTTCATTAGGGGGCGACACAATGGGTTTGTACCTAAGTGTCCAGGACCTCCCCTGGAGGCCCACCTCATCCTTTTAATAATAATAATAATAATCTCCAATTATTTCTCGTTTGATATGTCTTAAATGCTTATGTTTGAGTAATGTATCTTAAAGATTTTAATGAGATTTCCTAATAATCATAATATTTTGCTTTAAAAATGTCTCTTTTATGGTGCGCACAAACTCTCGCGAATCTGTCTGTTGTGCGGGATCGTACGTTTATCAAAGAACCTTTGCGCTACCGCTAGTGTACCTCTCGACAAAATTAATGTGTCTAATACTTAGGCGCCGAACACCTGCCAAGACTCGACGCAAGCACTCGCGTGGATCATCACAAACACGACGTGTGAATCTAGAGAGTAAACAAGAGTGTGCTCTACATCAGCGAACATCTTGTGACCCTTGGTTCATATCGGTGGACTAGAAACTGGGCACCGGCCAATCGCTTTAGGACATACAGGACTGCCACAACAGAGAAGAGCGAGATCGACACCGCGATCCACGAAAAATCTATAAGCTCGTCTTCAACTTCACAAGCTCTTACCGCTCAAGCTTGACGACGACCCCGTCCCCTGCAATGCCGACCTCCACATCTATGGTTGTTCGACTTGTACTTCAGCCTCCTCAACGGTAAATATATGCTTTCTCTAAGACCTCATACGCTTGTTTCTTCGGAATGAGTCGACAATTAACGACTAGGTCTTTCTCTTCGTCCGTTGCAGCGGTTTCGGTCAGCCCTCACATGTTAGTACAGTAGGGTTCGCCACAATTCGCGCCACAATAATAACGATTAGAATATTTCATCGATAAACTATAAGACGACAACACGGCAAGTGTGCATTAGAATAATATTATTGAAAATTGTAATCTTTTTTTTAATAACCACTAGTCAGCTGATCTTATCTCACCTGCTGAACTTTGCTGATCATATATTAAAATCTTCTAAGCAATAGCAATAAAGTCTTCGAAAATGATCAAACTCTTATAGTTTTATTATTTTAAGTATTGTTTGGCAACAGATTTATTGCCACGTTTATCATTATATAAACGATATTGTCAATTGACAATAACGGTAAATACAAACAGCTTTTGGAATCGTATCCTTACAATTACCGATACAGAGTAAAATTTTTGATTGTGGTCCGCTGACCTATTGAACGGGTCATTTTTTGTCTTGTTATTTCCCGTGGGGCGGGGAGGGGAGGGGGTTGGTGGGTTTTTGATTTTTTTTATTTTGTTTATTTTTTGCGTTCTGATTAATTTAAGTGCTGGCTCGGTTTCAGTTCGTATTATTATTATCGTAATCGGCGAGTATTTCTAAAAATTTATTTACTATTTTTATTTCGTGACCTGTTACCGTCCGCCGTATGTCTTGGTCGAAATGCTCCGCAATCCTTTTAATGAGTTCATTTTTTTCTAGATTTAAGTCTGCTCGCGGAATAGACCGAACATACATGTGGCGTAGCTGACATGACTTCGCTGCCGATTATTCTAGTTACGTTCCCTGAAGCGCGTCAAACACGTCTCAAAGCTATCTACGTCTGCTTTAAGCAGATGCCACCAGTTGTGTGCGTTGCCTTCTAATGCTTAAGAAATCATGTATTTTAATTCGAGTTTTCTGGCTTGACCATTGTAATGTAATTTTCTAATTTTGATAAGAATATCGTAGTTCTTTCGTTCTTCAGACCTTTGAATTTTTATTTCGTGTATAAAAACCTTGTATTTTCAAGTTTTGTCACAAAAGCAGCGACAGCTCTCTCCCCCCCACCACGCACTCTTCGCTCTGCTCTTCCCTTACATATCAGCCACACTTATTTACACACGCTGCAAGCAGCTATCGGGTTTTCTCGGATTTCAAAAGCGCGGTGTTTAGAAAATGTTTTATACCCAAAAAGGTGGCATAATAAGCAATAAAAAGAAAAAATTCGATATTTTTATCGCCAAACCACTTCTAAGCATTCAAATTAAAATCCCTGGATTCATACCAAAAGTATAGGTGTACAAAGTATCCTCCTGGAATTTAAGCCCAAAAGAACGATTTGTACACTTAGAATCCTACAGGCAGTGAAAAAATTAACAAAACATTGCACTGATTGTAAGACTACAATTACCTGAAGGTGCAACAGTCGTGGGATTCGCTGACGACATAGCAGTAGTGGAAGTAGCGAAACATAAAGAAGAGGTGACAGAAATAGCGGAAGAGGCAACCTGTATAATACACGAATGGCTAACGGAGACTGGTCTAGAACTAGCCAGCCACAAAACGGAAGTTATTCTTATCTCTAGTAGGAAGAAGATCGAGGAAATTAAACTGACGGTAGATGGACATGAGATAGCTTCTCAACCAACCATCAAGTACTTGGGCATCACCATCGATTCAAGACTAACTTTCAAACAACATCTGGAAATAGTCAGCGATAAATCAGTAAAAGTCGGCGCTGCTCTATCACGATTTATGCCAAATGTGGAAGGCCCAACTCAGAAGCAAAGGTTACTCTTAGCCAGTGTAACCACATCAATTATGCTATATGAAGCCCCAATATGGGCAGATGCGATGCGGGTGAAATCGTATGCCCGAATGCTATCCACTGTATACAGACGAAGTGCAATAACAATAAGAGTGGCGTCCTCTTACCGTACAGTATCGGACAATGTGGTGTGCATTATTGCTGGTATGCCGCCGATTGACCTATTGGCCATGGAAAGTAAGGAAGTATTCTAAACTAAAAGAAGAACAAATAAAAAAACTCAGAAGGAGATCTGGGATGCAGCAAGAAAGAAGACAATGGCCGAATGGGAAACAAGATGGGATGTGTTAGTGACAAAGGGCGATGGACACATCGCCTTATACCAAAAATAGAGGTGTAACGGCTTAACTTTCCCCAAGAAACTGGATAGTCAGTCGGTTCCAGGATCAGGATAGGGGAAAGGAGCAAACAAGAGTCTGTTTTGATATTCTCAACAATAACAAAATATATTTCTTAGTTAAACAATAGCATTTGGAATCAATTGTTAAATCCCGGCTGAAACAGAAATCAATTATGCGTCTTGTTAAAAATACTTCGCCTTTATAAGTATAATTGTTTAAACTAACGCGGTTAACAATTTACAAGATCATATATGCGATTTCGTTACAATAATGATTCGGTGTTCGCAGCTGCGGTGTATCGGTTTGGTAGCGGTATGACGGGTCGGTAGCGGATTTTGAGGTTAGGAATTCATTCGGTACGGTGGTCTCGTTCTTCTCTTTATCCTGTGTGCACACGGAGATAAAGCGAGCCGTGAAATGTCGGCGTAAGGCTGGCTTTGTTGGTTAGGAATTTACCTTTGTTTCACCAGGATGTGAGCGTACGACCGGGCGAATCGCTGGCGGAACTATTGTTACTCCCTTAACCCTGTGGGCTCACAGTGGCAAAGGGAGGCAGCAATGTTTCAGAATGTAGGTTAGGATTTTACGGTGGCACCGGGTGTCGCCCATGTGTGCTTACGTAGACGAGGCTCGGTGTCGTTTGGGGGTTTCGGGTTGCCTCGTGTGCTCACGATGGCAATTCGGAGTTTCGGGTTCGTCTACCAAATCGTCACGTGGGATCACGAGATAATTTCGTCGGCGTAGGTTTATCTCTCGCTGTTCCTTGTAGTAACGTGTGCGCACGATACTACCCGGAGTGGAGCTCGAGTAAAACTGACCGTTGCGCCGCGCGATCCGCGGCGCGGATGTGTATAGGTCCGCTCGTGCCGCCTGGCGCGTCGTCGCTGAGTCGCTCGCCGGCTGCCGCGCTCCGTGCTCGTGCGGACTCGCCCTGCGGATGTTGCGCGCGCGCGTTTAATCCGCGTCGTGCGGATTCGCTTTTCGTTCGTTGCGCGCGCGCGCTCGCTGCGCATACCGCGTCTATTGCGGACGCCTTCATACGTATTTACATGTGCGAGACTCGTGTCTCGTCACAGAGGATTGGACTGGAAGAAAACATGGGGAGGTGTTTAGAAAATGTTTTATACCCGAAAAGGTGGCATAATAAGCGAAAAAAGAAAAAATTCGGTATTTTTATCGCCAAACCACTTCTAAAGATTCAAATTAAAATCCCTGCATTCACACACACACACACACACACACACGTATACACTCTTTTAGTGTTTTCTTGATTGCATTCTTATAATTAATTACAATCTATTTACTGACCGTAAAAATTTATCCTTCAAAATAATTTAATAAAAATATTTTGGAAGCATATTATTCTCCAATAATATACTTGTTGAAATATGATATTCAAAATATCTAATCCCGTATGTTTGTTTGTTTGCAGGAATTGTCAACATTAAATAAATAAGATAATATCAATGGTTCAAGAATGGATATAAGTTTACAATTTAAATCATGTGTAAAAGAGCTTACATTGCATAATGAAGCCACTTACAATTCAAAAAAGGAAACATTAAAACTTAAAAAAACAAATCAAGGTGAATTTTATGTTAAGGCTCAAAAAATTATTTTTCAAATAGAACAATTATATTTTTTATTAATTCAAAACCGTCAAGCATACAACTTTAATTTATGCAATTATTTAGAGAACAAATGTTCCGTAGATAACATAAATCAAGATGAAATTGATGTAATTGCAATACATACAATCAGTATTTGTAATCAACTTATAAGTGAATTGAGAATAGACATAAGGCTCCCAGATATTTCACAACATCATCAAGAACATCAAAATGTAGTAATATTTTTAATTGAAGAATATTTAAAAGGAGTAAGTAGAATTTATTCTGAACAAAAAGCAATACGGGAAAAAAATATCATCAAACATAAAAAATTGTCTAAGTTACATTCAGCTGTAAGTAAAAGAGTGGCTATACCTGATAAAATTAAGTTTACTACTACTCAAAAAAAAAATAACGATTTAGATTCTTTGAAAGTTCAAGAAATGAATGGAGATATTAATGTAATATCATGTACTGCAGAGATTTTGTTATCCCCAGAAGATATTCAAATGTTTGAATCTGAAAACGAACAACTATACAATGAATTAACGACATTGTCAGAAGAAGTAAAACAAATTGAAACTAAAGTTGTTCATATCACAGAGTTGCAAGAATTCTTTACACAACAAGTTTTGGAACAGAATAAAAATTTAGAACAAGTATTTACTACGGTTGTTGGATCTACAGAAAATGTCAAAGAAGCTAATGAATATATTCGCAAGGCCATTCAAAGGAATGCTGGTTTAAGGGTGTGGATTCTTTTCTTTTTACTAGTAATGTCATTCACCCTTATATTTCTAGATTGGTATAATCCATAATAGATAGGTAAATTAAGCTTAACACCAAGAAAAAGAAAAAAAAGAAGAAAAACTATGAATTATTATTGTTCATAAAAGTTGTATTATTTGTTGTTTTATTTCGATGAACAACGTTATTTAATAAATAAAATTTATAATCATTGATTCATAAAGTACAAATTATATATTTCTTCCTTAATTTTTGCGCATTGTGTTTGCTTCCTCTGTAAATTTTTATTTTTTTTTTATTTTTTGGAATCTTAGATTTGTTTAATATTGTATTAATTTGTAAACTAACTAAAAACGCTCGATTTGCCTGCGTATTGCACACTTGATTAACATAATAGTCGTACCATGGCACCATGGAGAATGTAAACAAAACCCGAGCCACTGGAGGTGAAAGTTGTAATTGTTTACTCTTCATGGTGCCATTTGTACTTTGGAGAAAGCTCCCCCACTCTCCCTTTCCATCCAAAGTGCCTCTGACGTTTCGAGACACTTTAGAGAGAGATCCTTCCCTTACTTCTCTCTTTCTATCTGAAGTGCCTCTGATTTTTTGAGACACTGGAGAGAACCCGTCCCCCTTCTCTATCTATCCAAAGTGCCTCTGATTTTTCAAGGCACTTTGGAGAGAACCCTTCCCCTTTTCTGTCTATCCAAAGTGCCTCTGACTTTTCGAGACACTTTGAAGAGCGATGGAGCGACTTTTTTAGAGTGTTGGCGTCCCGGTGGCTAGCTAACGACTGACGTGGGGGATCGCCGTCAGCCCTGTTTACACGCGCGCGCCCGCCGCAATAATATGCTCCAACGGTCAGCAGGTGACTGGCGAGAATTTCGCCAACGCCGAAACTTTTACAACATACACATACACATACACGCACACACACTCCAGTGTCAGCACTTTTACGCATACACACACAGTTATATGTATATTTATATATACTAGGGGGGTACCCCCCCTGCTCGCTTTGCTCGCCAACCCTCACGTTCGTTGCAAGTTGGTGTGCCAGTGGTGTCTTCGAAGAGAATGCGTATCTTTTTTTTTATAATTAAAACAGTTTTACAGCCGCTGGTTCAGAAATTCGAATAGTGAAGCAAAGGTTGAAAAGAAAAGCAAGTTACGCTATAAAACTTTCAGTTTGTATTTTGCAAATAAATAAGTTACTATAAATTTTAATTTGAAGACAACAATATATAATGTATTACATTGGACATAGAAACAAAAAACTTTATAAAATTTTGATTATTATTGTTAAGGGGTCAAGCCTGGGTTAAAATCTTGAAAAAATCGATTTTTTGTTTATTCGCTATATGGATAGGAAATAGTCCCTAGAATGTGCTGCCGCAACCCGTTTTACTAGAAAAAAATTTGTCGTAAAGTTATAGAGAAAATACTGAAAAAAGCGAATAGCTAATTTTTTAAAAATCGTTGTATTTTACACATTTTGATTTGACAGTACTTTTACAAAAAATAAATATTCTGGCACTTTTTATACACGTTTTTTTTAGAAAATTTCACGTACAATACGATAAAAAACCCACGTTTTGCAAAAGACCACTTTGTTAATAAGTTATTAACAAATTACTGAAACTAGTAATCATCGTAGTAGAAATAGCGAATTTTGAATTACGCGCTTACCGACTGCGCCATGCGAGAGCACGAGCGAGCGGTGATTCGTCTAGATACCTGTTTTACCGTATTACCAGAATCAATTTTTTTGAAAAAAATCGTTTATATTTTTCGAATTTGCTGACTGCAACGTTTGTTTGCGAATTTCGAAAAATAATTACTCTAAAACTACTCGATTTTACAGTTGAAAAGTTTTAGTGTGTTATAAGAATAAGTGATTATTATAGTCTGTGATAATATCAGTGAAAAATTTAGTGTATTGTTAACGGCCAGGCTCAAGAAATAGATTGCCAGGTTCATGTGAACATAAAAAGAGAAGATTTGGGAGAAAAAAGAAGAGATCAAGAGTTTTTTATAGAAAAAACTTGGATGAAGCTACGGAGTCAACGTCCAACCCACCAGCATAATCATCAACAAGGAGACGTAATGAAACATCGATGCCAACAAGAGCAGCAACGAGTTCAGCAACTGTGCCCAATATGCTTCCTTCAACATCTGGTACTCAGAGGACACGAACCATTGCACAAGCTTCAACAGTTGGCACACCAGTTCAGTTTTCGCAACCAGAAATACCTGTATCAAGATCTAGGCAAAAATTAAAATCAAAAGATATAGAGGCTGGTCCTGCACAAAACAGAATATTTGATATCTCTTTACCTTATCCAGGATTGCAGAAATTTCTGGCTTGCAAAGCTTGCCGTGGAGGTGTCAAATTTGGTGAAGTAGATGTAAGATTACTTTTTGTGGAACAATGGACTTTTTGCCTCCAGTTGCTCACAGTAATTTTGATAATATTAATCAAGAATTGAAAGTAGCAAGTGAAAATGCAGCTAAGAAATCAATGAAAGTAGCTATGCAGGAAGATTGTAGCAGTGAGACTCAAGAGGATGACCGTCATCAGGCGATGGTTCTTGGAGAAAGCGTGGATATTGTTCTCTTCAAGGGGTCTCTACTTTGATTCGCAATGCAAATGGAAAAGTGATTGACGTTGCTCCAAAACAATCATTTTCCAGAGCTTGCGAAATGCAGCCAGAAGAGGATACTCAACAATACAAGGAGTGGTTCGAGGCCCATCAAGACAAGTGCTCCGCCAATCATCAAGGAAGTTCTGGAAAGATGGAAGTGGATGGCATCGTGGAAATGTTTCAAAGGTCGGAATCAACCCATGGAGTCAAGTACAAGAATTATATAGGTGATGGAGATTCTAAAGTTTACAAAACTCTGTGCGACGCTAAGCCTTATGGAGAAGATTTTGTAATTCAGAAGAAAGAGTGTGTAGGACACGTGCAGAAGAGAATGGGCACAAGGCTCAGAAATCTGAAGAAAAATTTGGCTGGCCAAAAACTTTCAGATGGCAAAGGTATTGGTGGACAAGATCGTCTAACTGCTCAAAGGATCGATCAGTTGACAAGATATTATGGCAATGCCATCCGAGGCCATAATCATTCTGTTGATGCAATGAGTAACGCCATATGGGCTACATTTTATCATAATAAATCAACAGATAAATATCCTACACACCACCTTTGCCCGCCAGGAAAGACAAGTTGGTGCAAATGGCAGGTAGCCAGAGCTAACAGACAACTTAAAAAGTTCCACCACACTGATGTTTTTCCTGCTGCTATCATGGATGTGATTGAGCCAATTTATAAGGACTTGACACAGCCAGATTTGCTTGAGAGATGCGTTGGAGGCTTCACACAGAACAGCAATGAAAGCTTCAACCAATCTATTTGGAAACTGGTCCCTAAACAAAGTTTTAGTGGTCTTGTAGTCCTGCAAATTGGTGTCAACATCGCAGCCACTTGCTTCAACGACGGCAAAACAGGAGTACTGGAGGTGATGAAGAAGTTTAGCATCCAACCGGGGTCTTCTGCAGTGAATTGGGCCAAGAACGCGGATGAAGAAAGGATATTCTGGTCTGATAGAAAAGCAACAGAATCAACACTGGAAGCACGTCGAGCACGAAGGAAGAGGAATCATCCAGATGATGATTCTTACTCAGCTGGGGCACACTAACCTATTTTTATACACTTTTACACACAGCTAACCAACACCTAAACCACAGCTCAAAAAACAAACACTATACAGCACCACAACACTGAAACACATAAATTCATACATATATATATATATTTTTATTTTAATCATCCTAAACACAGATATTCTGCCCACAAAACAGCTGGAGAGGAGATGCCAAGCAGGTTACAGAAGCAGCCGGCAAGCGGTCTGGTGCGGCTGATCAGCTGATCATGTGGCCTACTTTTCATCAATCTCATCTGGGCAAGTTTTCTAACCTTCAACCTGACTCCTGTAGTGTTGCTGTACTGCTAATAATTTAAATTTCAATAAGAGGCATCATCTAATGTGAGTATAATAAAAATTATTCAAATTTGATATTAATAAATTTTAATTTTATTATTTTGTAAAAATTTTGTTCTATTAAGTATTTTACTTGTCAGAAACAAAGTATATACTTATCAGAATAAAATAACTGCAAAAAAGTAGATATTTTCTGCTTTAATTATGAAAATAGTTTCAAGCTCAAAAATTGCAATTTTTAACTATTTATTATTTTCTGTTTCAGATGACTTAAAACAGAAAAACAAAGCTGTGGAGCGACGGATCTACACCAAACTTGGTGTACATGACCAGGGTGCAAGTATCTTTCAATCATTTAAGGTCCAAATCTATACACAAGTTGTAAGTACCTTTTTTTTATCAAATATTAAGTCAAACTTTAAATGCATTTTTCTCTGATTTCTGTTTTTCATGTTTTTAGGTCACTTGCCGCAGGTTTTCTCAGGATCCGGTCAGTCAATTGGGCTAAAAATTTAATAGCAGCTCCAGAAAACCATCCTCCCTGGACCAATCGGAGCAGAATTCATTAAGATAAGTCCAAAGTGAAGGTTACGCATCTTTACACACGTAACCTTCACTATAATTACTAATATTCTCAACATATAAGTGGCTAATGATTGAAAATTATTGTTTTTCAGAAATGTCTTCCGATTAATCCAAGGAGATACATATTTTGAAGATTTTCCCAAAATATGGTGTCAGTTGATCATCCGGATGCTGAGAAATCCTGCGGCAAGTGGATAAAAAGACATAAAATCAGTGTTTTATCAGTGAATTTGTATAGATGGTAAAATGTGATATACATATTATATTCATTGATAAAAATGACATATAATATCTATAATTTTTGTAAAAAAAAAATTTGTATAGATACATTGAAAAAAAAAATTCTCAGCATAATAATTTATTGATTTTAACCCAGACTTGACCCCTTAAGTGACGAAGTTTCTGCATAAATATTCAGAAATATTAAATCAAATGAAACAAAGACAGTAGGAAAAATCCAGAAACTTCGACGCTTAACGAACGCAAGAAGTAACCCTAAACCAAAAACAAACTTCTCAAACAAAGTTTAATTAGAATCATACGTCAGAATTTATGTACTAGAAGATATTCCAATCACGAAAATAAAACCCAGAGAAAGAAGATTTACCGCATTGAGTCTTGATTAATTTGTCGTCACGTCTGATTATTTTGCCAAACCCAACCCCAACTGGTTTTAGAGAACGGATCATTCCGATTTTGGAGATAGTGTGGTATTGTCTTAAATCAACTCAACAGTCATCTACGTCTACGAAACGAGGTAAGTGAAATATACTAGATATATTCAGTCACCTTCGCCAATATTCAAATTCAAACAAACAGTTGAGCCGCGGCAGCTAACAGGTTGTGTTGGCGTCTCTTGTATAGGGGGATGATCGGTTCGTGTTCCCGGGGATTATTAGTTAAAAGGGCAGTATAAAAAAAAATATAAGACGCCTACTTAACAATTATCAACGATTACATTTGGTAATCGTTTTTTAATTTTTACTCTATATTTCTAATTTTGCAGAACCTTTTCCATAATGTTATTAGGAATTTGTTCTAATTCATCAAAATTGTTAGAGTGTATTATTAATTTTCTTGTTTAATTCTATCTTGCCATATGATTCTTTGATTTGTTGTTCTTGCAATTTTAATATTGATTAATCCATTAAAAACCAGGCAAAATCTGGCAGAGATATCGAGAAACTGCGCCATCCTCTGCATAACCAAAAATAAAAGTACCCGTGTTTTTTCTTTTCATGCGAAAAATAACATGCAGGGTGTTGAAGGGTGAGGAGATCGGATAATAACTCAATAAAACACTGCTCGTAGGGGACTCGAGGTACTGCGATTAATAGTAAGATATCAACAAATGGCAATATTATATGCTATATTGTCCACGTGATCGCAGAGGATGATCTTGGCCTCGTAGAGTCTCGTGCTCTCGCCTCGACGATGCTTCTGCCCGGGTGTACTGTCTCGGTTTCGCGCACGTGTCTGGACGATTCGCTATCCCAATTCTATCTGACTTCGCGCGCGCCTCTCCGCATGACTTGGCAACACCGCGCCCGGCTGTTGAGCCATTATCGCGCGACCAAACGAGCGCGCGCGATATGAATTCGCGGCCACCCGTTACGCCATAGAATTATTGATAGGCAGATTAAGAGAAATGAGAGGGGCTTAATGCCCCATAATCTGGTGGTTAGTAATTAGCGTTCTCTCTACTCCTTTCGAGGTTCCGGCGTATAAGCTCATAGCTGACACGCTTCTCTAAAAAGTCGCGGCGCGGGAGTAGATGGTTTTAAAAATTCAACTTGCAAAAATTGCTCTCTATCTTGCCTCCCTCTGCTTTGCCAAATTATAAGCTAATATCTGACACGCTTTTCTAAAAAGTCGCAACGCGGGGGTAGCTGATTTGGAAATTCAAGTTCTAATGCGGCAAAAAACGCTCTCACTCTCTCTCTCTCTCTCTCTCTCTCTCTCTCGCCTCTCATTGCCTTGCCGACGTAAACGCTCATAGCTAACACGCTTTTCTGAAATTTGCGGCGCGTGGGGTATCCGGTTATGAAAATTCAAGTATTGGAGGTTTAAAAATCACTCTCTCTCTCTCGACCTCCTTCGCTTTGCAGATGTATAAGCTCATAGCTGACACGCTTTTCTGAAATTAGCGGCGCGTGGGGTATCTGGTTATCAAAATTAAAGTATTGGAGCGTCAAAAATCACTCTCTGTCTCTCTTTCTCTACACTCCTTTCGATGTGCCGACGTATAAGCTCATAGCTGACACGCTTTTCTGAAATTTGCGGCTCGTGGGGTATCTGGTTATGAAAATTCAAGTAATGGAACGTCAAAAATGACTCACTCTCTCTCACTCTACTCCTTTTGATGTGCCGATGTGTAAGTTCATAGCTGAGACGCTTTTCTAAAATTTGCAGCGAGTGAGGTATCTGGTTATAAAAATTCAATTATTCGAGCGTCAAAAATCTCTCTCTCTCTCTCTCTCTCTCTCTCTCTCTCTCTTTCTCTACACTCCTTTCGATGTGCCGGCGTATAAGCTCATAGCTGACACGCTTTTCCGAAAATTACGGCGCGTGGGGTATCTGGTTATAAAAATTAAACTATTGGAGCGTCAAAAATCTCTCTCTCTCTCTCTACTCCTTCGATGCGGCGACGTATAAGCTTCTAGTTGAGACGCTTCTTTCAAATTCGCGACGCGTGGGGTATCTGGTTATTAAGCATCAAGTATTGGAGCGTCAAAA
>JAZHPH010000743.1:12048-24571 GCA_037356405.1 Nasonia oneida | reverse complement strand
TGGCTACTTTTCATGAATTTTTACGGCGAAAATTTCACGAAAAAAAATTTAAATCGCCCAGAAATCATTGTGCCGAGGTCGATATCGCAGGATCATTGCCTTTTCAGTGTTCTATAGACCTCAAAGGATAAGAAAAGTGTAGTAGCGGCGATGTAGCATCGAATTTTTTTTCGGATTTTCGAGCACTCTAACTGTATATTTTCTGCAGATTTCCCCGTATACACCCCGGATTGATTCGACGCGGGCGCTTATTGGTTCTTTCGGGATTTCATTGGCTTTCACTTATTCGGCGCAGCGAAGGCAAATTACATCGATCCAAACATCCATCTGGATCCACGGCCGGAGCTTGGAGATTCCTCGAGTTTCGATATATTATAGCCGATCGTCGGATCGCATCTCTCGTGCGAGCATCAGCTTCGCGATCGCATGCGCGCATAGATAATTCTCCGAAACTCATATCGGGTCGGAATCGGTTCGATGCGCGGCACGCGGACAGAACGAGGGTATCGATTACAGCTGGCTCACGGAAAAATAATTGGCTGTAAATCTCGCGGATCAGCGCTGGTTACGTGTCCCATTCATCCCCCGCTGATGTACGCTAGCGTCTCCTCGGCGCACTTCTCGAAACTGTTGTGCTCCGCACTAGAGCTTGCGTAAATCCACGCGAGAGAGATCAGCGATCAAAGGGCTTGAGGAAGTCGCGTTTAAAAGCGTGGACTTTAAACGCCTCAGTGTCTCTTGCGGAAGAGACTGTAAAAAGTCGCTCTCTCTCGAGCGCGCGATAAATTATATCGTGAAAGGGGCGGGTGAAAAAATGTCGAAGATTTATAATTTCGTAAATCACGCGCAAGCATACATATATATACAGAGTCGCCTTGTGACCCTGTACCGTCCGATCTCAATAAAATTTATTGTCCCTGTAGCCGGTTGTCGGCGTCGCTGCGTGGCAATGTGCTCATCCGCGCGCGGATGTCCGCGGCTTTACGATTGAAAAATCCGAGCATCACGAGAACGTCGCGCTGTGCACGAAAGTTCATGCAACCTATATGTATGTATGTATACGTGTACTTTTGAAAATCACGACCCTGAACGTCTCGCAGACATAAATTATCCCCTGCTAAAGAGCGACAAAAGCTGTGTACACTTTATCCCCGCGAGGTATTTATACATTGGGAGCATGCTGTGCATTTTAAGGGCGACGTGGAAAAGAAATGAGCATCGCGGAGACGAGTTCGAGCTTATTATCGTCAAAGCACATCACGCGCGCGATTTCGCCTCCGCTGTTACCGTTCGTACAGCGTCTCGGCGCGTTATGACTCGTAAATACTTTATCCACACACACACACACACACACACACACACACACACACACACATATATATATATATATATATCGAGATCGGGATGCGTGTCAATTAAAGCCGATAGGCGGGCGCGAGTAGATTGTTTTATGCCTTCCTCTCGCCACTTTCCTTTTGTCGATCCTCTGATGCGCATACTCGAATATACACTTTAATACTTTATACAGGATACACTCGTATAGTCGCGGGTCGAAAAAGGGCTGTTTTACAATCCCCCACATGTTTATGACGCCGGCGAATGGTATCGCGTTCCTATTCGATCGCGTGTGCCGTTTTTAGGAAAGGAGGAGATGCCGAAGATTTTACTAGCATGCGTATATGTATTGAATCTGTATAATAAGGTAGACTTGCGAGCGGGAATTTCGCGCAGGCGTTTGATTGCCGGTGCGAGAACCGTATACTTTGCTCTCTCCGACTTTAGTTGCCGATATTTCGTCGTAACGAACGAGTAATTTGGCAGTATCGCGTGCATATCGCATATAGGAAATACAATTTAGTTCGACTACTTACATCCGCACTGTGATGTCATTTCGAGAAATATAACGACGAAGCGTTTAAAATTCCCATATCGCAGATCGCGGGTAAGAACATTTGTGTACGAAATGCCGACATACCACACAAAGCTTATGAAGGTGCGAAAAGCAGGTGGAAAAATCCTCGTACTTGTGCTACTTTCGGCAGTGGTATCGCAAATGTAGCGCAGTTCTCGAAGCTCCACCGGTGGAAGCGCACCAGCAGCCGAGGAAAGAGAGAGTGAGCGTGTATACCTATATACAGCACTGGTGTATATACGGCCAAGCTCGTGCGCGTTCATGCACACTATAGAGAGAGAATCGCTCCTGCTGCTATGTGCAGGCTGACGAATGAGGGAAGCGGGAGAAAAGCGTGCAAGAGTTGCCCACTGCAGTTTTTATTTGTTTACTTATATGCAACACTTTGGCATTTCACAGCCACGAGATGGTTTGGTAACGAAGAATCAAAGCAGAGCAGTAGAAAGTGGCAGGATACAGTCAGACAATCGTCTAAAAAAAGTAGCGTTCAAACGATACACACTGTTCCCGGAAAAGCCCGTGTAGCGAGTCTCGAAGAAAGCAAGAGCCGCCCGAAGAAAGAAAATCTCGCGTTCGGGATCTTCGCTGGCCTCAGCGGCAGCAGCAGCGGGAGCAGGAGCATCCGAAGAAGAAGAAGAAGACTCTGAACAGCAGCAAGGCTGCGGCAGCGCTTGCGTTGTATGTTGGGCAAATGTAAAACAAGAAGCACGAAAGTATGCGCTCGGCTCTCTCTCTCTCTCTCTCTCTCTCTCTCTCGGCACGGCGCGCGAATCTAAATATAACCGGGACCGTACAGCATGGAACGTAGCTTGCACTCCGCCGACCGATGGGCGCCTCTTCCTTTCTGCCTCGCCACCCTCGCCTCCTTCTCCTTCTGCTCCTCTTGCTGTGTTGCCTGCTCCTGCTGCTCGTTCTTTCTCTGCTGATGCTGCTGCTTCTTCGGCCGTTCTTCTCCAGCCTTTTTCCCGAAGGAGCGCTTTCTTCTCTTTTTAACCTTTTATGCGCGAGCGCCGAGGGAATCCTTGCCGCGCGTTGCATACCGATACGATTGCGAGCGAGGGAGAAATAGCTGGACTTGCGAATCGTTCAGCGGTTTTCAGCACGGATTTTGGGCTACCACGTACTAAAAGATTGTCGGAGGGTGAGGAGCGTACTTTCGAGTTTGTACTCGCGCGACTTATAAATCAATCCCACGCGCGCTCTCGCACGTTATAATTATTTTAAAGATGATTTGTAGGTGTTGCGCGCCGAGGCGTTTTTATAGCGCAAGATCGCAGACAGATATTCGCTGCTTCAAGGATACCCACTCTTCTGTACCAAGACTCACGCACCGGCAGCTTATTTTCAACAATATAAGGCGCTCGCGCCGCGTGTTCTTGAAAATTCCATAATTCAATCATTATTGCAGCATCAATCTTCGAACTCTGTGCTGTATAACTTCTGTATATTATATACACGCGACCTTATACCATCGCGATCAAGCGCAGTTTCCTCAAATCGCTCGATATTCTTTTCACTCTCTACTGTGCTCGCCTTCCGCATATTGCTTCTATACTACTAGGCTACGCCGCAGCCGTCAAACGCGCGCCAGTATATAATGAGACCGGAACGTTTAGGAGTCGCGCGCGCACTTGCGAAACTATATATTATATACACGGCGCAGTGGCGAAAGTGCCAGAGGCATTGTCGGCGCCGCAGCGTCGTATCTATCAACAATTTTTCCGCACCGTCGCGGCAACGCAAGCGGAATGAGGTTGAGGCTCGAAGAGAGAATGTGTATAAGGGTACATTGTTGCGCGCTTGATTGTACCGGACGCATGTGTATTGACTTTCATAAGTGTCTTATTAGGGACACTTCGAATGCGTGTATTAGGGATAATGATAAAGAAGTTTGGTCGTAATTTTGTCGGTGATTGCCTCTAATAGAATCAGAACGAAACGTTATTTATCTAACATCGATATCCCAGATTCTATAGCTGAAACGGTGGACAAATATATAACACAAGCAATTTCTACGCGTAACACAATCGTTAGGAGAAATCGCGGGGAGGAAATTATATCAGTTATTCCGATTTTCGATTTTTGTTCTCCCACTACGCCTCGTGCGCGTGCACGCGTATAGGATAAGGGACAATGAAAGAAGCGCCGACTAATTGCGCATTGTCGCTGTGTATAGATCTAACGCTAAATTGAGCGCTCGGCCATTGTTCCCTGCGGCTCGAGGCGTCGCTCTCTGCGCGTTTCGCGCGGCCCAAAAGAATCGGTAATGCCGTATCTCGCGCGCTTTGGGCCTTCAATTATAACGAGTGTGTACATTTGAATTAGCCGAGCCTGTAATTCTGAATGAAACTATTAGGAAAAGGTAGATATTTTGCTGCGCCGCGTGATTCCATCCGTTTCCAATGTTAAGTGTATCTCATTCGAACGAAAAAAAACGGAATTTTCAGGTTTCCCCGAAGCGCCGCGACGGCATCAACGCGGAAAAAAGCGCAGCCGCGCGCGCATCGAATGAAAAACACAACAGTGCGCGTCGCTGCAGTCGTCAATCTGAACAAAGTATGCGGAAAATAATTGGACAATTAAGAAAGATGCAGGAGAGCGAGAAAAATGACGGTCGCTTTCTCGTGTCGCGGCGATCGAGACGAACGAAAGCTGTCCCCCGACGCCGTACGTCAAACCGGCCCTACAATAATACTCGTCGGGCCGCGTATGCGTGCGGAGAAAAAGCGAGCACGCGAGGTTTTTTCGCGGAGCTGCAGCGCGCAGCGGATGATTTGTCGAGGCGATTCGGACAAGGTCGTGCTTCCATAGTAGCAAGCAGCCGCGGAAGGGAGCGATCGATCTCTCGCGCGCCCCCTCGCCGTACACCTCGAAGAAGACGAAGGAGCGGAAAAAGAGGACTTGCGGCGGATGGTCAGGTTGCCGTTAAAGGTGAATCCGTAAATGGCCATGCGCGGCCTCGAGGCGGTATTTTCTTTCAAGCGGTGGCGATCGCGCATAAGTGGCACTGCTCTTGTATCGCCTACTAATCGCGCCAGCCAGCCTGCTCTTTTATCTTCCGCCGGCGATCGGCGGCGGCGGCAGCGGCACACCGCTGCACAACCGGCACGGCCTTCGCGGATTAAAAGACGCTGCAGACCGGGTCAACGGAACTTACCTGCTTTATGCAAGGGAGCGCTGATGGAGACAGAGTTTCTTTTTCCTTTTCACTACCCGAAGGGGAGGAATCGCTATACACGAGCTGCGGACGCTTTTAAATATAGCCTTAGGGCCATTGTCATTCGGATGCGACTTACGGAGTATTGTGTGTCTGCGCGCGCGCGCGCGCGTGTAAACTCACCTGAAACAAAAAGTAAAAGTCGACGTTAGATTCCACAAGCAGAGCTTTCTTATATTACGATTTATAAACTCTAAAAATCTCCACTGCGATAAAATTACGTAAGCTGTCACTGCCTGTCGTATACGAAATGTGATTTTTTCCCACGATATAGTTAACACGCAATGCGCCGAAGCAAATCGCCCGAAATCGGGGACCATCAACTATCACAATATCGCGCGCAGCCATCGGTACAAAACAAACACGGCGATCGCAGTAGAGTATAGAGTTAGTTATGGTACGAAGAAAAAAGCCCCCCCTCGTCCGTAATAATATAACCTCTTGTTTTTCGTAAGAGATTTCGTGTAGCGATGCGACGCGCCCGCTCGATTTTCCCGCTCGATTTATTATTTCCTCCGCTTCGAAATGAATCGACAGGTTGCGAGCGGATCTCTCTCTCTCTCTGTGTACGCTTGCGCGCGCTCGATGATTATCGCTATTAATGATGAATATCTCGGGTCTCCTCTAAAGCGGAAGGCGGCTAATCTTTCTTGAGTTACCGTTGCTCGAGCGCGCGCTCACCAGGAAAAACCTCCTGCTCACGCGGGTACCTGTATAAAGATATATAGTACTCCGGCGCGGCGAAGGTCGATCATTGTACGCGTGTCAAAAGCGCGCGCACGCGTATATTACGAAATCACCGGTCTTCGAATTGTTGATCGGCGGAAGAAAAAACAAACAAATGCGAGGATGATGCTGCCGCGATGAAAAGCTGACAGGTATATCAGCTGTCGAACATTCGCTTATTGACGTGTGCGGAGAGCTCGTGTAAAATTATGCTAATTATGTCAGGCTCTTGTAGACGCATCATTGGGTACGAAAATTTCCATCGCAGCCGCGTATGATTTTTCTTCCGCTTATAATTATACGCGTATATTTAACATTGTAAGTTCGTTAAAGAAACAGCGCGAGAGCGAGCGCAATGGCGCGGAACAAGTGCAATAATGGTAATAACGAGGCGAGTAAAAGCAATAATGCCCCATTGACAGCATGCATTTATGCGTACATTGCATAAGAATTATAGTACTATTGTATTTTGTCGCTGCCTTATTACCATTATTACGCTTATGTGCGCCTTGCGTGACTGCGCGCCGGTGCTCATATAATATTAAACTCCGCGCTCGCGACTGTTTTGATTTTTCAATTGGCCAGAGTGAAACTTTGAATCAATTCGACGCACCGACTCGTGTGTCCATATTCTACGAAAAGGGTCGACTCCCTTCGCAATAAGCTTTGCGCACAGTACCGCTCGCTCGAGGCCAAAGTACCCAAACATAGTCTCGGTGGCGAAAAAAAGACGCACGTGTGTGTAGCGGTGACCCAACAATGCGCGAGCGAGGGTATAGGAATAAAAACCATGCGGAAATCGAAGAACGAACGAAAGCAGTGCACAGAGCGGCGAATAATCGATCTCGGCCCTTTGTTTGCGCGCTGCACTGCTTCGAATGCCTGCACGCAGAGCCTGTGCGCTGCTCGTGTCTATATATCGACGTTGCTTCCTGTTCAGGCGCGAGTTTATAAGGTGTGAAAAAAATATGCTGCCGCTGCTTCTGAACACGTGCACGGCTTTGTCGCATATACTGCAGCTGGCCCCTAGGTCGACTCTCTGCAGGGCAATTACGCCGGCTGCTCGTGATTATTCGCGCGGATTAAAATTCTCGAGGCGCGTATAGGTATACGGGAGCTGATCGGAGAATTTTCGCTTAATTATGTTATGTACTGGATATTTGCGGAGGGTGAAGCAAGGCTATGCTAGATATTCGGTGCTGCAGCTTTGAATGGAAACTGCCTCCCGCGATTAAGGCGTGCACGACTCTGTTTCCGAGTGCTTATGGACTATTTTCTGTCAAGTTCTTTGGCGACATCTGAATGGATAGTAAAATAATTTGACTGTATCACTTAATTAAGGAGCTTCGCGAGCATTAAATGGAAATCTATAAACGTTTTAATCTTAAAAATTAAAATGCCAAAATACCTCGACATTCGATCCAGAATATAAAACAAAATCCACGACACAAAAAATGTCACTCCACATTAGTATATAGATCACTGCACCACTGCCTCTCAAGCAAAGCACACTGAAGCAACGCGCAAGTAGCGTCGCACTCGAAGTTACACTACACAGTGACAGTCTCGCGCAACTCCAGCGAGGTATCATCAGCGATTACGCTACGCTCACTCCCGCTTCGGCGCCGCACGACTGCGAAGGCGACGACGATTGCTCGCGGGTCACTACGACGACGACGGCGCTGCTGCTGCTGCTCACGTGCGCGCACGGCACATCCGCCCGGCCGCGGGCTTGAATGATTTATGAAAGTCGACACGCGAGGGCAGCCGGTCTTTTGCCGAGCGTAATTCAATAGCGGGACACGCTTGCCGTCGTTTAGGTTACAGGGGCTACTCGTGCTCATGGGGGTGCTTGCATTATTGAGCGAGAGAGCTTTTGCCGGGCAATGATACTCGCAGATTACGGGCGATTACGCAGGAGAAATGATTGGCCGCCCAATGGTTGTGCGGGCAAAACGGCGTTGCATGCGATTGCAGTAGTAACGGACGCGCTGGTCAGACGCGGCGAGCATTACCCTCCTTAGTCTAGCTTGTTTTTGGTGATAAAGTTCCGGTTAAAATCGCTCCGATAAGTTTGTGATGAACGTATCAGTTAAGGGAACCGTTGCACAAAGAAATTCATTATTTTTGCCCCATCAAGACACTGTACGGGCACTTTATACCTCTATTACATGAATCGCAGCGTGAGAATTATAATAATAAACGCGTCCTCGCGCGGAGCGTTTAACCGCTACAAAGTAACGGGGACGACGCCTAGCTCTCGACCTCTGACAATGCCGAGGACAAACGCGCGCCGATGATAAATATTTAATCGATTGGCCGCACGTGATGAAGCTCGCTGGGCTGTCTCGTGAAAAGCCCCATTGTTTCTCTCTTCAGCCGCACGTACATCGCCCTCTGCGCGCTCATTTGCATGATGCGCGGCGTGACGAGAAAAACGCGCGCAAGCTCTCTCGGCACACCGCAGCATACAGCAGCTTCGTAGTTGTATACGTGCAATCTTTGTGAGCGAGCGAAATAAAAGCCTCCGGGGCCGAGATCGAACGCAGTAAAACGTGGCGGAACCGCAGCCGCGCGCTGCATGATCGATGAGACACGCGGCGAAATTCCTCCACGCTCGCTTATATAGCTGCTGCAGGAGCCAGCGCGCGCGCGCGTATCCGCTTGGCTCAGCAATCTTTCAGACGCGTCTTCGGGAGCGAACTGCACGAGAGAGTGAGATGATAACGACGCTCGGCTTTATGACTGAATTACCGCGGCAGCCAGCGCGAGTATGGATGCCGGCGGGGCACGCAAATCGATGATAATGGCAAAGTGCTCTCGGAATTCGCCGACCTGTCGGAATATTAATTACGCGCAGCGGCGCGCAAAGCGCGGGTCCTTGGAAAACGATACTACGAAATTTTCGCTCCTCCGCCTACTCGCGTCCTTCTTCGACCGGGGATCCCTCCTCCCCTCTCCTCTATATACAATACGCATATAAAGACGAGTCGGCCGCAAGAAAAAGGCCGAATGTATAACAATGTCGGGGCCGGTGATTTACTATCCGGCGCGACGGCAGCGCGGTAGTTCCCTATATATATACAAGCGAGAGCGCGCCCTTGAAAGGGCCCCGTATACACACACACACACACACACATGCGAGCGTTCTTCGTTCGCCGCGAGGAAGATGCTCTCCCCGTCTCTTTCGCTCTCGCTTCGCTCTCCGCTCTCTATTCGTCCCGCTGCAAAAACCACACGTTCCGAGCTCGGGCTCGGCGCAGCTCTTTCTTTCCCCCTCGCGCCGGCCCCCTCGCGCTCACTCGCTCTCTCGAGTCTTTCGCCCCTTTTACACTTGCACTTTATATAAGTTATTACTTTGGCTTTGAACGGGTAATAATTTTTACTGTAGTAACGTTACCCTTTTTCTCTCTTTACTTTTCCCGCGCGCGGGTCTACGCATTAATGAAGGACGCTCGCGCGCGCGCGCTCTAAAGATGCGGGCTCGTCGTCGGCGGCGGCTTTTTTGCGGCCGCGGACAAAGGGGAATAAATTGCGGATTTTATTCTCACGTTGAATGCGCGGGTAATTGACAATTCCGGGATAATTTATATTTATAATAATTTAGTTTGGAGCATTGCGAGCGAGCACATAGAATGCGCGCGCGCACGTTGTTATGATATTTCGCCTGATGAGGCCGGATGGCTCTTGGATTTATCGCCGCGATGATTGTGCCCGGCCGCTGCCGACTTTTACGAGCGAGAGCTCTTTTCTTTCATTCTGCTCTCGCAAGTACGGCATAGAAAAATTTTACCGAGCAAGGGTGACCGAATCGCGGTATGTGTATAGTTATATAGTGCTAGCATAGAGGCGCATCTATCTCCGGGATATAGTTCTCCTCGGCGCTCTCTGTATGTGTCCGCAAGCTTTTCTGCGCGCTCTCCTTGCCTCAGCGGAGACCTTGAGAAACACGTAGCTACGTACGAGCGCCCGCGGGCGCGCTTCAGTGCGTAATTCCGGCGCTGCTGTCAGCGAGCACCTTTTTCTTTCGCTATCGCGCTCGCCTCACGTATATATGTAGAGGATATATTATGTGAGATATAGGTACGTATGTGTATGGGTATACAGACTTGTATTGGAAGGAAAGCCGACGTATTATAGCGTGCGCTTGAGGAGTTCCGTGATGCTCTATTAGCCGGTCTTAGCGCGCGAAAATTAGTTCTCTCTGTCTTTAATATCTGCACGTCTGCAGTCCGAGTGTATTATAGGACCGCTTCTTTTGTTCGCCGTTGTTTTTAGCGAATCAGTCGTGCTTTATCTGGCAAGTATCTTATTAACTCGTCTCATGCCAGAGTGACGGTAAAATATCCATTAATAAGTCGCGTTCGATTGAAACGTCACCGTATCGACGGCGGTTCACAAATAACACTCGCAGAATCTCCTCGAGAATCGCGCCGAAACTATTGTGATCCAGCGGACCATCAAAAAGCAAAGGTCTTCCTCGAGCACATCATTGTTCCGCGAAGCGCCTCGTCACTCTGCTGCGCGGAAGGGTTCCCTAGACACATGCAGACGAGCCGAAAACCGCGAGGCGTAGCGACATCAACGCGTGTACCTGCTATACACCCGCCGAGAGAGCAGCAGAGGAGAATCTCTCGTTCCAGGCCGTGTGTCTAGCTAATTTCGCCGACGTCACGAGCCGTCCTTCGTCCTTCCTTTTCTACGATATACACATACGCAGTCGCTTGCTTACGTAATTGTGGACACATCTGCTGACCGGATGCGGTCATCTTCTCTCCCTCCTTATCTTGAGGCTATCGCTTCGTGTATGTTTGTTCGCGCAGCGGCAGCAGCCTTGATAAAATTACGAGTAATTATCGTCTATTTTTGTATTTATAATTACGCCTGCGCACGCAAAAGCTGTCACCGTCAGTTGCACGAAGATTCGCGTTGAAAAAACTGTTACACAGCGAGTGCACGAAAACTCCTCGCATCATCATCTATATATACTCCCCTTCTTGGTGCATCGACCCGCTTTTAATTGCCGCTCGAATGTCTTTGAAGAGATCGATAGTCGACAGCTTCGGAAGCGTAGTATCGAAAGAAAAAAGCAGCCGCGTCCGCTCTCCCGCCGGTGGGCGAAAATTTATCAATTCATTCCGACGAGTGGTACTGGGCATCGTTCGATCAGACGTTGCGTAATCGCTACTATATTATACACTCGCAGCAGCAGCAGTGTAAGTAATTCTAAGTAACCGCTTGATCGTCGCTCCTCTCGAGTTGCGGGCGGAAGAGAGGCGATCATTACCGCGATTTGCATCGAAGGTACGTATACGTTTACGGTAGTCCCTCGAGATTTTGCGTAGCGATATAGGTGTTTATAGTTCGGTGATTCTGCTTATCTCCGGCGTTCATCGCTCTGAAATTGCTCCCGCCGCCGCTGAATTGTGCATGAATTCTCAAGTTTTCGTACACGGAATAACACACATACGTGTTAGAGAGCGAGTGAATAATGCATCGCGTATATTATCAATCCTTCGCGCAGCGCGTAACGTTACATCATTGCAAGGCTGTGTAAATAAGCTAATTGTGCGATATAAAGCAAGTCGCCACGTTTGAAATACAAAAATAACCACCGACATCACCATCCGTATCCATCTCAGCGTCGTCCAATAAGAAAAAAGGCAGCATCAGCAGCTTATAGCGTTATACAATAATTTTGTACCCGCGCGCGCAGAGAGACGGTGTACATATTAAGCATGACAAGCGGTCGCGGCCGGACTATATGGCGCGACGACGACAAAAGGTCAGTCACTTTGGCGCGGCCACAGTCATCCTCGCTTACGTATCCCACACGCACACACACACATACGCGAGTGTATATTGTGTATAAATCGTGTTCGTCCGTTCGGCGGGACCGTTACGATGCAAAAACTCGGCCGGATAATCGTCCCGCGCTCGCACCGCCGCCGCTTAGATCTAACGGCCCCGGTAATGAGACAGGTCTATTCCATTCGCGCGCTCTCTCTCTCCCTCCCTCTTCCCCTCCTACGTCTAATTCGCGCTCGGAGAGAGAGAGAGAGAGAGAGAGAGAGAGAGAGAGAACGCGACTTACCCAAGTGGCGGCGGCGCATCGACTCGTTCAACGGTGCATCTCCTTCTCTCGCACGCTTCATTCACACTTCCGCGCGCGTCGAGAGGTGATAATAACATTATGTATGCGGGGACGCCAGCGTAATAACGAATTAACATTTAGAACGGGACAGCGCTGCGAGTAGGTATATATAAGCATACAGCTTGGCTGAGCGCGCGACACGAGAGAAAGAGAGAGCAGCAGCTGGCTCTTCCTCGTTCCTTCTCGATGCCGTCGTGATTTTTCCACCTCCTCCTCCTCCTCCTCGTCCTCGTCGCTCCAACATTCTCAGAGGGACTTTGTGCGGCCGACGTCGTATTCGCGCACTTTTCGCGAGAGGAGCGCCGCGGAAGTCTTTAGCGAGAGAGGGGTGTAAATAAGTCGAAGGATCCGCGGAAAAGGATAGAAGATTCTTCGGCCGTTTTGCTAATGAAGGGAGTGTAGCACGCGCCGTTGCGAGCGAGCTTTGTTTTTACAGTGCTTTTTCAAGCGCGTTAATAAATCACGGGGGTAATGGCTCGCGGAGAGAGAGAGAGAGAGAGAGAGAGAGAGAGAG
>JAZHPH010000742.1:0-20826 GCA_037356405.1 Nasonia oneida | reverse complement strand
TCTCTCTCTCTCTCTCTTACGCACACGCTCTTTCTTACGCACACACTCTCTCTTACGTACACGCTCTCTCTCTTACGCATACACTCTCACACATCACACCTTACTCTTAATTACTAATCTAGGCACACACACATACACACACGTACGGGTAAACATAATTAATGATAAAACTTACGCGTTCACTATACACTCACGCACATTGATTGTCTCTTCTTCAGCATTCGCCTCTATCTTCACGATGACAAGCTTTCCCCTGTCAGCTATTTTGTCGGGAGATGCAGGCGAGTCAAACTGAAAAAATTCTTCGCCTATATGAATCTCCGTATCGACTTCATCACCCTCCGCTTCCTCTTGCTGCAACTCCGCTTCCTCCTGCTGCATCTCCGTTTCCTCCTGCTGCTCCTCTCTTTTCACAAGATCTATCATAGCAGCATCTTCATCGGCATGCACCACCTATGTAAAGATACACATAATTAATCTATTGTGACAAACATAAGATATTCACCTGATTGACTAACTAATCTCCTGCTGCTGCATTACCTCTTCAGCAACCACCTCCGCCTACTCCCTCTTCTCTGTTCCTACGCTGCAACACCACAGCTCTCTTCTGCTGCACGTCGTACAGCGTCGCGCCCTGCACTCCGTGCAGTACGTCCACCGTGTGCGTATGGTCATCCGCTTTATTACCCGCGCACACACTTCACATACATCCCCAAGCTTAGGGATGTAGTAATTGACGGGGCCGATGGAAGGTGAACTTTTCATTATGTCCAGCGCACGTTTAACTTCTTCGTGCTCCTCATACAGCTCAGCATACGTGTCACTGTGCTGCTGTATGAGCCGCGACGTACGCTCCATCCGCGATTTTAGGAGAGAGCATTTCTCCTCCAACTGACGCAAAACAACACTTTTAACAGACATCCTAGTGGAACTACGACCAACTTGGAACTGACGACTGTAGTCCAAGCAGTCATCTGTAGGGCCTAGGAGGAAAAGGAGGGACGAAGGAGAAAAATTTAGACTTGTGTTGATTATTGTTCGATACCGCACGTGTGCTCGTATACCCGATACCCGAACGAGCTGGCTGACGCGTTGTGCAGCGAAATGCTTGACGGATACTTTTTACGAGCGCGAGAGAGCATACTCTCAAGTGCTCTTCGCAGGAAGTTGATATTGTTTAGTATCCACTTGTCGCCATGAGTCTTAGCCGGCGATACCTATACAGCGGTGATGAATCAGTGTGACAAAACAACTATACGTGTTTGATACTGCTTGCTGCTCGACGAACACTGGATACTTTTTTACGATTGTGTGTGTGTGTGAGAGAGAGAGAGAGAGAGAGAGAGCATGATCTTTGACTCCCGACTGCTCTAAGCGTGAACTTGATATTTTTAGTATCTACTCGGCGGCAAGAGTCTTTGCAGTCGATACCTATGCGCGGAAAAAATGGATCAGTGTGACAAAACAACGGTACAGAGTAATCTCAAATGTAATCAACACGTGGATTATCGGAGTCGTATACTTGATACTGCTTGTGTGAGAATCGCTATGGTCATCGCTTGCACAGGAAGTCGAATGCTATTAAATGTGATAGAGCATTGAATTTAGCCACCTTGTATCATGCGAGAATCGTCGACGGTATCATTATTTCAGATTGTTATGCATCTTGGACCCGTGAGAGCGTAGGTAATATAATACCTATGAATCAGTCGATCCTCTTACCGTTTAAGTGACATTCGACGAAATTTTGATACTCGCGAATGATAAGGCTGAGGCAAAACTTATCACAGGATGTTATTTTTTTGCGTTTTATACTGTTGCGCGAGTCCACACATCCCCCCACTAGCAAGACGTTTTTTATACTATATAAACCCTACGTTGTCCTCAGGAGCTCAGTAGTCATGAGAGTAGTTACATTAAATCAAGAGCTCGCAAGCATGTATAACGTAGCCGAGGAGTCTTTACGCACTGTAGTGCTTCGCATCGCGGGCAATCTTCAAGCAAATAGTGTTGTTAGACGCAGGTGTACAAGAAGCTGGTGTCTACGTGTGAAACGCATGGTTGCGTGCCATTTATGCCGCGAGTTTACACGTATTTTACGATGCTGCGGGCCAGGGAAAATTGCACAGCTTCATAGACTCATTTTTAAAAAATGCAACTTAGCTGTGCGATGCGCAGCAGAATTTTGTATGCAACACAATTTTGCGCATTTACTTGTGTTGACGCGGCTAATGACAGCATTCGAGGAGAATAATGGTGAGTACATGTTTATTGATTGCAATTTATCTGCACTATATCGCGTTGTCATTAATAAAAATCAAACAGCGCTTGTACTTGGCAACGACGTAAACGGTGCCACAGCTGATAGTGTCGTCTGCTGCTTCTGCTACAAGCTCTGTTTCATTCACTCGCGCGCGCGCATACACACATTCGTAACGTTGTGTTGTCTGCACTTACCGTAGAACGCGTCGACTGCTACGTATGACGCGTAGTGTTTTCAAGTCGTCTGCTTCAGCGCTAGGGAAATTAGCTTCTTACATCTGTCATATTACATAGCATGCGATGCGTATCTCTCTATCATTACAGTAATATAACGTATAATTATAAAATCAAAGAATATACATCCGCTATATTCTATGACAGTGAGAATACTTTTTTAAACAACTGTTTTTCTCGCTATACTTCTTGCTTTTTTATTAAAAAATGTGTAATCAAATATCGGTTAATATTTTGTTTTAATTTATTCGACATCAAAGAGATTTTAATATTCATGTGTTGTATGCATCACTACCTTCGAATACATATAACGTATAGTATAAAAAGTACGCGCTGTATTTTTAACATAAAATTGTTTTACATTTCAGCATTAGAAAATTTATTAACCGACATAACCTCTGATGAAGATGATGATATTACAGAATACACATCAAGTGAAAATGTTGAACATACGTCATCGGATGAAGGTGAGGAGGAGGAGGAGGAGGAGAAGGAGGAGGCAGAGAGAGAGGCAAGTAAGACGGAGGATACAGCGCAAGCGGGGAATGCTGTAGCCGATGTATAGTTTGTCCCGGCTGAAATGGTGGCGGTGAGCGCTGCCGATGCACACGAAAAGGAGTTGCGGGTGGGGGAGAGCGAAGCCGTAAGGAGAGAAGCAGCAGCAGCGGTGGCTGCGGCGCCTGCAGCGGTGCGTTTTCAGGTGAATGAGGCGATGGAGGATGCAGGTGAAGCCGTAGAAAGAGCGCAGAATGACCACGATGCTAGAGCGGAAGAGGCTGAAGATGCACCTGCCAATAGGGATTCTCAGCGCATGGCTAATGTTGACCACCTTCTTGCCACATGTACAGAGCCAACAACTGCTGCTAATAATATTCTACAACGCTTGATGGAGCGAGCAGCTGATGAAAGCGAAAATATTATTGAGTATGCGCAGCATCCATGTGTCAAAAGACGGCAACAAATCTTCGACTTTTTGTCCCGGCCAGTAGAACCCGAAGAAATGCGGTACACAAGATGAAGCGCTGGAGGATTGGTCACCGAGCATTTTTTTAACCAGGGAAATCCAAGAGATCGTCAAATTAATGAACGTGAGTATTATGCTGTATTTAAATATACATTTTTCTTGAAATAAATTCTTATTTTTAAATATTATTTAAGTTATTCGACGTGGTTTCGAAGGAATTGCTAAGTACCCCAGGGCTTTGAAACAAGATATCATGCGTATCATGTATGTTCGAAGAGCACAAGAAATACGTTGGTTTTTCAATGCTTGTAAAGATAAAAATTCCATACTGTTAGACACTGAAAATTTACCTGGAGCGTTTAATCGCCTGGGACAAAGTTTTTCAGGTCCACCAGAAGAAAAATTTAAAAATAAGAAAGATCACGAATCTGAAAAAATGAATGATGAATGTAGTAAAATACGCTTAAAATTCAAAGCTATCAGAAGAACTAAAATGCATGAAGTTGTAGCGCGTGAAGAATCGAAAACATGTTGTGTTGTATTGAAAAAACGACGATACCTTACGTCACGTAAGTCTCTACCTTTTGGATATAAGAATAATTAACTTTTTGGATGTATTTATTGTAAATAAAAATAAACACAAATTTTTATATAATTTCCTTATTTTTCCATTTAAAAGGTCCCTAATACATTTTTATATCCTCAGTATAGCTTCTGTCATCGAAGAGAACGCTTCTTATGGAAATTTAGCTCATTGTAACGCATAATTCAGCTTACTCGCGGTGTTATTTAGCTTGTTGGACATGAATATCAGCTTAAACAACGGTAATAACAACTTGTGATTCAGCACACGTAAAATTAGCATTTTTACGTGCCGCGCCGCGCCGCCGCCGCCGACCGTCCGCGTGCCATAAGCTTATTTTAAGGTAAATCTCTCGTGTGTGAGTGTGTGTGTGAGTACTCGGCGAAATGGATATGCGATTCAAACATCCGTTTACGTGTATCGTTAGCGGACCCACGGAATGTGGTAAAACAGTTTTTGTCAAAAGGTTTCTTCGACATCTTCCACTCATATGCAGTGTAACTTTTGATCGGATATTACTCTATTATGCCGAGTGGCAGTCTACGTATGAGACAGACTTTGTTCCAGGAGGCATAAGTAGGGAGAGTAGAAAAAAAATTGTTGAATTTCACGAGGGATTACCTCAGTCTTCAGATTATTCTCAAGACAATGAAAAGAAAAAATTATTAATTATCGATAATTTAATGAGAGAATCTTCGAATAACATTATTCTCGATTTATTTACAAAGGGAAGTCATCATAAGAATTTAAGCGCGATATCTCATTAAATGCAAATTACCTCGTTATTTTTAAAAATCCACGTGATCGTTCGCAAATACGATACCTAGCGCGTCAAGTCTATCCCGAAGACCCAAAATTTTTACAAGAAGCGTATCTCGATAGTACGTCAACTGCTCATGGCTATCTTTTGTTGGATTTGAAACAGTCGACCGAGGATGAATTTCGTTTCCGTACCTCTGTTTTTCCCGATGATAAATTGAGTTACGTATATGTACCGAAGAAGAATAAGAAATTCCGATAAAAGTAGAGGATTCTATGATTAAAGCTTCAGTCTGATTGAAACAATGGCAGGGAGAGGAGCGTCTGCGAGAACCGATAGTCGTAGACGATGTAGAAGACAGCGTGGACGTGGTGGTGCCGCTGCTGCTACTGAATAAGAAGAAGAAGAAGATAGAAGGTGTGGATGCCTATCAAAGCATTTTACCAAAAAGTGTGTTGCAGTATTGAATCTCTTTATCATGCAGATAGTCAACAGCGCTTAGCACTGTTACGTGTAGCTGATAAAAAACTCATTAAAACCATATGCGGGTGCGTGTTAAATGTATTGCGCGGAGTCGTTAAAATAAAAAACTCTCACAAGTCAAAGTTAAAAAAACATAAAAGTGTTTTGAGAAAATTATTAAATAAATTCAGTAGTAATAACAGTGAAAAAGAGTGGAAAAAATGAAACGCGTCCTTATTCAAAACGGTGGTGCTTTTTTACCAATGTTACTTCCACCAATTATAGGTGCACTTGTGTCAAAAATATTTGGAGTCTCTGGAAATTAAAATATGGAGCACGCTCGTAAAATGGTCATTGTACCAGAGGAAATATACGAGAGAGTAACGAAGCAACAGCATCAACAACAACAACATATAGTAGAAGAGTCGAGTAATGCTTTAGAGCCAACAATACAGACAAAGGGTGATAATTTAAGTCGTCTCGATGCTGAGATGCACGATATACTTTTTTCAAAAAGTATCACCGATGAACGTGAAAAATGTCAAAAATATTTGCAAATTTTAAGAAGATATCTTCATTTTAAAAATTTGGAACGTCAAGAACTTTTATCAGATGCAAATATACTTGATGTAGAGCATGAAAATGAAGATATATCGAGTCCATTACCCGATGAAGCGATACTTGCAAGCATTTCCAAGGGTTATGTGAGAAAAACACATTTATTGCTTCAACATTGGAAATCAGCATCGCATCGTATTAAATGGGATAATTCAGGTACAGTTAGCATTGATGATAAAGCTATACCACACTCAAATATTATAGATTTACTAGAAGACGTGGTACAGAGTAGACCTGTTGAAGAACCTGTAGGAAGATTTCAATTAGCTAATTTTATAGCAACAACTGACACTCCATCCAAATTAATAAGTAATCCAGAGGTGATAAAAATTAGTGAAAGTTTGAAACGTGCATAAAACAAAATTCCTTCAACCAAGAGAAATAATTCCGAGAGCGTTCAGACTTTGGAACAAGGTACTAGACTCGCGGTCGCACAACGCTATAGTGCACGTTTGAATAAGAAAAATCCATACCGCGAAAAGCAGACGACAAGTGGCTGACTTATAAAATTTAACATGTCTTATGAAAATCAATACTTTGACACTAGACACGAGACTGGATACGCTGGTGCACGTAATCTGTTACGAATCAATGGTAAAAATAAGAAGAAAAGCGAGGTTAATGAGTGGTTAAGTAATCAAGATGCATACACACTACACAAACCTATTAGACGAAAATTTCCTAGATTGATGTACAATGTCACTAATGTGGATGATTGTTGGGAAATGGATTTGTGTGACATGCAATCTCTCAAAACGTATAACGATAATTTACTTGTAGTCATAGATGTTCTCAGTAAATATGCTTGGGTCGAGCCTTTACGTGACAAAAGTACAAAAAGTGTTGTAGCTGCTTTCGACAAAATCTTAAAAAGAGCCGATGGGCGACGCTCAATTCTTATACAAACTGATCGAGGCAAAGAGTTTGTCGGATCAGATTTTCAAAATTATTTAAAACAACACAAGATTAATTTTTGAGTAGCATGTAATCCCGATGTTAAAGCAGCCGTCGTTGAGCCTCTAAATTGCACGCTCAAAGAACGTATGTTCAGATATTTTACGCACAAAAATACTCATAGGTATATCGACGTTATTGAAAATATCGTTTACGCGTATAATCACACTATGCATAGTGGTACTAAAATGGTTCCGACAGTTGTAAATATTCGTAATGCAGTTGTGGCAAGAAAAAATTTAGAAAAAAGAGCTCTTAGTCAGAGAAAAAAGTCTAGAGCACATATATACAGCGTGGGTAATCATGTTCGCATCAGTCGGTTGAAAGGCACCTTCGATAAAGCTTACGAAAAGAATTACAGTGAAGAGATTTAAGATTACCCGTGTCTCACGTCGTCAAAATCTCTTCACCTATGAATTGACTGATTTAGAAGGCGAAATAATCGACAGATTTTTTTATCCCGAAGAACTAGCTCGAGTTGGCGATGATCGTTTGTCACAAAATAAGGAATTCAAAGTGGAACGTGTGATCAAGAGTAGGGGACATGATGTTAAAAAACAAGTTTTTGTAAAGTGGCTTGGCTATCCTGATAAATTTAATTCGTGGATTAAAGCAAACGAAATCGTTACACTTTAAACATGGCTGAGGACGAATTTTATTTGATATTACCGAGTAACAGTAGGATGAAATATTTTTCTGAAAATACAACATCTTGCTTCACCACACACTTATCGCACGAAGTACTTCTGCATGGTAAGTGGAGTGTTGCTCTCACGGAAATCAGCATACCATGCACGATGATGCATATTCAGAAACACGAATGTAATATAAAGTTTGTTAACGGACGTAGAATAGCAGTTGCAAGAAAGACAGACATATCTGAATATTTACCGGAATGGACAAACGACAAACACAACGTTGCCATATTTCCAGCAGGTGTTTACGAGAATCTCAACAATCTCACAGAAGCTATAAACAATATACCTGAATCTCACTTACGTATTGAACAGGTAAAGAAAAAAAGTGGTTATTACAATTTACATAAAAAGTGTGAATGTAAGGAAACTCATTTTTTCAGCTTGAGCGAAAAGGTCTAACGTATATTTGGCTTTGAGAATGAAAAATATAGAAATCAGGAATTTATACCCATGATTCCATCTGTAGAGTCGAAAAAAATGTAATATTGGTAGGAAACAGGCCTGGTTGTTTGACAAGAGTGATAGCTGATCAATTTTTCGTTAACTCAGATATTTGTATTCCGTACACAGTCGGTGACGTTCAAGCATCCCTTTTGCGCATAGTAACACTCGATAATTCAAAATATAAATTTGGTGCGAAAGTGGTCAAACAATTTGCACCGGGAATTTATCTACCTTTGTTAAATAACACATTTCAGAATAGAATAATAGATATAAGAGATGAAAATGGGAATCATATACCATTCGAGTACGGGACGTTGACCGTAACACTACATTTCAAGCGCATTCTCTGAGAAAATAATGGCTTACTACGCAGAATACTATGCCGATCAAATCGGTGGTGATGATGGTGGAGGAGGAGGAGGAGTACGTCGAGTGTTTGCAGGTTCAACTTATCAGCGAGCTCATGGTGGAATCGGCAGCTTTTTGAGTGGATTATTTCGAAGAGTTTTACCTTACATTACGAGTGGTGCCAAAGCCGTTGGAAAAGAAGCTATCAGAGCAGGAATGCATGTACTAGATGATGTGGGAAATCACGGAATCAATTTTAAACAAGCTGTAAATATGCGCATGCGTGAGTCCGGAAAAATCTTAAGCATAAAGCCACTGATAAAATTGCCGCTATGATGAAGGGATCAGGATATAAGATACGCGCTAAAAAGCGGAAGCGTCAATCGTCCAAGAACAGTTCAGCTGTACGCATCAGCAGTAAAAGTGGCCGTGTAAAGAAGAAGAAGAAGAAGAAGAGCCGTGTCAGTGTTCGCAAATCTACGAAAAAGAAAGCGGGTAAGAATAAGCCAAGGAAGAAGAGAAAACAACGCAGTGTGAGCGATATTTTTGGATCTACATAGACATTATTTAATATTGCTTTTCTACACTCAAACTCATGCGAATGCATGAAATCAGAATTAGATTTATTTACATTACCACCTACACAGACTTCGGTGGAAAGCTCTCAATTTATACATTATAAACCAGTTTCTTCGCTAACAGACGATGGACCGTTGGAATTCGTCGTTCCAGCTGGTAGCAATTATCTCGATCTTGCACACACAATGCTAAGCATCCGTATGCAAATAGAGCCACATGTTGAAATAACAGAAGCAGCTAAAGCTACAGAGTATCCGAAGGTAGTAGCAATAAATAACACGTTACATTCGCTATTTAACCAAATAGACGTTTTCTTTAATCAAAAATTGGTTTCACCACCAAACAATGCTTATCCTTACCGAGCTTACATCGAAACACTGTTAAATTATTCAAAGAGTAGTGTGGAATCACATCTCACGAGTGGACTCTGGTATGCGGATACCTCTTGAAAATGGGCAGCGCCTCCCAATACCAAGCGTACTGATGTAAATGCAAATATTGGTCAGTGTAACCGTCAGTATTTCACCCATAATGGTAAAACTGTCGATTTACTCGGTCATTTGCATTGCGATGTTTTTAATCAAAATAAATTTCTGTTAAATGGTGTTGAACTGCGATTACGATTGGTTAGGAGTAAGGATGCTTTTTGTTTGATGGATTTTACAGATGACGATAAATTTAATATACGAATTAATGAAGCTTCACTGATTGTGCGTCGAGTTAAAATAAGTCCAGGTGTTATACTAGCTCATGCTAATGCACTTACAAAAGCCACTGCTAAATACCCAATCAATCGTGTGGAGGTGAAGGCATTTACAATGCATAGTGGTATTCTTGGCGATACACTGGACAACGTTATTCTCGGTCAAATACCCAAAAGAATAATCATTGGATTTGTGGATAACAAGGCATTCGATGGAAATAGAAAGTTTAATCCATTTAATTTCCAACATTTTAATATAAACTATATTTCTCTTTATGTGGATGGTGTCCAGATTCCCAGCAAACCATTGCAGCCTCGATTTACGGGTGAAAGTCAATTATTTATCGACTCGTTTCATACACTATATTCTGGGACTGGTATTCATTTTCTAAACGAAGCATTAATTATCTCACGATTGGACTACGATGAAGGGTATACATTATTTGCTTTTGATCTAACGCCTGATTTATCAGCAAATTCAGTTTCTCATTGGAATTTAATCAAGCACGGTAGTGTTCATCTAGAGGTAAAATTTGAAAGAGCACTTGAATCTACAATCAATTCTATAATTTACGCCGAATACGACAATGTCTTGGAAATAGATTTAAGTAGACAAATAATAACGGATTTTAATGCATAATACCGTTAAAGCGATGGAAAAATAAGAGGAGAAGGTGGAGAAGGAGAAGAGGGATGGGGAAAGAAGCAACAGCAGCGCCTCTATGCTATAGATGAGCAAAAAAGCTAAACGTCATACTCTCAGTGACGTTTGAGAAGTGAGCGAGTTTGGATCGACTGTGTGAATTTTTTATAGTATCATGGATTACGTTATCAATATTCAGGGTTTGAGAGACCGTAACAACAAGTTTACACCTAAAGAAGTTGGTGTACTTGGTTTAGAGCACAGAATCGTCCAACATTGGATAGTTAAGGAACCCTATAGATTTGAAGAACTTGCAACTGGACTTAAAAGAACTAACATCTCTAATCATTTTCATGGAATTCGTTGGCATGAAGATGACATCACCATTGAACAACTACAGTATCATTTACAACAAATAGCCAAAGTGGCTATACGTATTTTTACACGCGGTCATGACAATTGGAGATTCCTGGAGACTGTAATGTGTCGAGAAGTTGTGAACGACGAGAAGTTGTGTGAAGAAATGTATGCCCCGAATTTTGACGAATTGAAAATAAATTATTCAGGTAACTTCATGTGTTAAAATCTTGGCATTCAAGGTATAAACTCCAGTCGCGATTGTGCTCTCAATCATGCATATGTGCTACGAAAGTGGTTACACTCTATAGCTGAATTTATAACGCAAGATTCTGCACAGAAATTGAGTGATGCATTGTACTGCAAACTAAACTCGCGGGTACGTACAGCCACTTCTTCGTCTATTTACGCGACACACGAAGAGGACGTAGTCGATCATTACTGAAATAATAATAATAATAGAATGAATACACAAGAGTTACTAAAAGCTCTTGACCCGTTAACCGTCAAGACAGTTGGCGTGTATGCTGCGGATAGAATTCCAAACGTTTTGGAATACCCCGCGGCCATCATAGCTAATACAGATGATCACACGAAGAAAGAAACACATTGGATTGCTATCTACATAGACTCAAACGGTTATGGAACATACTTTGACAGTTACGGACTACCACCAATGTCCCAACATCATCTTAAACGACTCAAAAGAAATTGCAAGCGGTATCAGCGGAATGAAAAAAAAATTGCAAAGTTTTGATTCACAGGTGTGTGGCCAGTATTGTGTTATGTTCCTTTACCATATGGTTAGGCTACCTAATTTACGTACATTTTGTCATAAGTTCTCGCGAGATTCACGAAAAATGATGCCGTAGTTGTATCGTTCTATAAAAAGCTGTTACGAAATAATAATCATCGTGTACGCTCGAAAGATGTTAGGAGGTTTGGAAGTGAAGCCTCGCGCGGCTCAGGATTTTGTAATCAAACATGTACTTCGAGAATGTATGTAAAGTAATAATAATAATTGTCAGATATCATGCAGTAAAAAATATGAATAAAGTGTAATCTTTCATAATATAAAAAATGTTTTCATTTATAGAGCCTTACTCATTCCTTTAATTCCATACTGTAGTACTATGATATATTTTTTCCTGTTTCATCACACCTCGCTGTATAGTTCTAAGTACATATACATCGGCATTTATTAACGGTTATAATACTAACATCCGGTGATATTTACTGTTTAGTTTTATATTCCATTTCAATCTTTATCTGTAAAAGAAAGAGAAGCTGATAAAACTGACGGTTGTAGTAGTAGTAGAGTAAACATACTATTCTTAAAAACTCGGAGAAATGTAACCGTAGCCTTTGACGGATAACGAATATGATACTTCCGTTGTGAAGTTCTGAGAATACACGCGCAGAAAATCTCTCCCCACTGCATTCGATCATTTTACTTTGAGGTAGTGGGGGGTAAAATGTATAAAAGAGCTTGAAGAGTGAGGAGCTCCATCAGTTCTTTCGTGAAAGTTTGTGAGATCGTTTGCTAAGTGTAACTCTGTATATTGTGCCTCTTGTTTTTCGTACCATGGCCCAATCAAGTGTCAGTGCTCCATCTCGTGTGCAGAACTTTCTGCCAAATATGCTGTTTCCAAGATGCGTACAGATTCCAAAGTGAATACGCTCGACCAACGAAGGTGTACATGGAATATCATGATCTGATGTTTACTTCTTCATACAATACCAAATCCATATTGATAGAAGAAAGACCTGTCGGAACATCCATCTTTCCAAATCTTTTGATTGACGAAGAAAACGATGATGTGCTGCATACAGTTAGTGCTTCCCATTTCAATGACTACACTGGTGGTGCTGCTGCTGCTGCTGCTGCTGCTACTGTTACTGATGGTGAGAATCTACGTCATCAACCACCACGAGCAAAGAAACAAAAAACAGCTTATCATCAACCATCGATATGCATGCAGCAAGTCACTTTTGACGGGTTAAAAATTGTCTCACAGTGTATTGACGAACGAATGAGTAAACTTGAAGAGTGTGTTGATAAAGTGAATGAAATTGTTTCTCATATTAAGAAGTTTATAATTGACTGTATTAAAAACGATGGTATTGAGAAAGACCCTAATTCTATACTAAAGACGTATGAGATGTTTCAACAATATTATACTTTATACACTGAAAATATTAAAATTATAATTCACGACAAGTTTAAAGATACTATTGAGGAAATAATTTTAAATATAATCTTATGTGAAATAGCTGCTTTTCAATTATTTGATATATATAAAGACATTTATACTGCCATAATTAAAGTATAAATATACATGCTATTTTTTGTCATTACGCTTTGTACATATGTCTTCCTATCTTGTAATAAACCAGAAAATATTAAAATATTCACTTTTTGTGACATCACCTAAACCTCCCACCCTACTGCCACTCCTTACGACTCTCTATAAATATCATCTGTGCATAAGTATGTTCTCATCGCTTCGCGTACACTTGACGGGTCATAATCGTAATATGGACAAACACAATATGGAGAAGAAGAAGAAAGAAGGTTCAGGTCGAGAGGAAGTGAAATATAAACCAGCTTCTGGATTCCAAAAATATCTACCTCAATATTCTTCCAATACTGGATCATTCCCGAAAAAAGAAGAGTACAATAGTTATTGTCCTGACAAGGAAGCAAATGAAGATTCCAAATATCAAGGACACAAAAACACTGATTGGGGATAGCAACAATAAAGTCTTATTCTAAGACTTTTATTTATCAATTAAAATCGTTCCTTTTTAGGACCACAATATTTCTATAAACGTACTACAAACTCATCATACATAAAAATCTCATTATCTTATGACATCATAAGAGGTGTACATGACGTCAGTAACAATCCATATTTATCTTAATTGTTTACAAGATAAATGCTTAAGACGTTGGCGATACCTTATCTTTATTACCTGTTTTCATAATAAAAAAAGTATCATCATGGATTATTAATGCGGTAAAGATAGCTTCTTTGTTTATGTAAACATGATATCTTAATTACACACGTATAAACGAGATATCCTTATCTTAATTAACTGTTTATAAACATGATACCTTATCTTATCTTTATTACTTGTAAAGTACCGCCATTGTTTATTATTGTGGTAAAGATATCTTCTTTGTTTATGTAAACATGATATCTTTATTTTAATTACACGTGTATAAACATGATACCCTTATCTTCATTACCTGTTTATAAACATGACACCTTATCTTTATGACTTGTTTACATGATAAGATAAAGATGCGCCAGTGACGACGTCATTTGTTATGTCTCCCCATACCGGCTTACTTACTAGTCTCGTGATATCTGTTTCTGAGCTTGTTGCACACATGTTCAATCAATTCTTCTTTTGCAACTGTATGCACCCATACTACGTCAGAATAAGCACTACTCACCAGTATATTTACGGTGTGCAGAATTCCTATCTTCTTTCTTCTTTCTCACGACGTTTTTTCTAATATCACGTGACCTCGTAAAATTTTATTATCGTCGGTTTTTAGGAAATCGACTCGTGACTAGCCCTCTTGTAGCTTCTCGTCGCCTGTGCTATGTTACGTGGGACTTACCCGTTTCGTTTTTATTTTGGAAAAGCGCGCTCGTCCGGAGTTTGCCTGTCATTTTGTGTTGTTGCCACTGTTTTTCTATTTTCTATTTAAGTAGAATTATGTTGTGGTGTGGAAGTACTGCTTCTTGTGGCTGCTGCGATGGCGTTGTTCGCGAGTGTGTGTATATGTATATGTGTATCTGTTTTGTGTGTAAAAATATATGTGTATCTCTATTTTAATTGGTGTCGTAGGCACGTAATGGAATCGGGGATTCTATTACACTACACTTTTTCCTTCTAAATACCAATATTTTTCCTCAACACTTTATCTCTTCTTTACAATCACGTTCTGCTACCATGTTAAAATATGTAAAATATCCTTTATTGATACAGTTATAAGCACCGATAGATGATTTATTATGACAACTACATTTCAACCAACTTACTCGACTTACACAACCGCTTTTATATCTATTCTATTTGACGCAGTTTTACAATCTAGCATTATCTGCTGCTCAGTTCATTGCACTGCTTAGCTGATGTTGGAAAACCATATTCACAGTCGGTAGGGAAGGTCTCGTAGGGTAATCCGTCATATAAAGATAGATTTTTCGGTTTTTAGTGACAACAAGCCTATTTTAGGTTAGGAAGCTCAGACTAAAGCAGTTTGGGAAATAAGCCTCACCCTAATATGTAAACAAACATATCAATTTTTTAAAAATATTATTGTTATCTTAAGAGTAATAAAATAATTTTCGAGTAATATACCAGCTTATGTACAGGTAAGTAGTTGACCTTTATAGGATAGTACAATATGTATTTAAACATATTGTATTTTTTTACTATAAATAAATAAATAAATAAACAAATAAATAAATAAATAAATAAATATGTATAAAAAAATGTAATTATACGTTGATAGGTTTTACTCACTATTTTTATTAAATCTGATATTTTCGATAGTACATGTTCCTTTGGTTCTGGTAATTTTTGCAACACAGAAACTCTTTTCAAAAAACGTAAATTATCTTCTAATTTATTTTGAACACTCCTCATCATAATAGTTGAAAATATTGATCTATCAAGAATCCAAACCTTTCCTTCTCTTCTAACTGTGAATGGTTTAGAAACTAATTTATAAGTCTAGAAATAGTGCTAGTACATTTTTGTTGTTGAATCATATATAACGTACCACTGATAGAACGAAGTCTTTTGGTATTATACAGAAGAGCTAATTCACCAAAAGCTACTCCAGGCCCAAAACTACGTTGAAAATTTGTTCCTCTGTAAATGTCGAATTCACCCTCAGCGGATACATATAAATGAGATCCTGTAAATATGTAAGTGTATTATCTTAGATTTTTTCAAAAAATTTACTAAAAATTTTTGTGTAGTCATTATACTATAGTTAGCACCTTATTAAAGGGTTCCTTCAAATGCTAAGCTCTAGCTGTTTACGTGAATCATCACCTTGATTAAATGTCAAATGTTTAATTTATTTTATTTAATAGTTTATTGAACTTTTCCTGTTCGGACACCACAAAATGTTGTCACTCCCGTGAGTAACTATCGCGTGAAAGGAAGGTGAAAAGGAGCTATGATGATTGAAGGAAAGAAAGCAAAGATAAACTTTTTTTAAGATAACAAATGAAATTTTCTTTTTAGATATAAGACTAGTAATCGTCGTACAAAAGACATGGGGTGAACGGCATCGTGTCTTGAACAGAACTGAACTGCCGCGGCAGCCATCCTCTCCTAGCCGCCGCATATATTCCCACTCCGTGCTCACACGCACACAATGGCTCGACTGTATTAGAGAAACTCGAGAAACACGTCGACGCCTGCGTCGAACCTGTCCCCGCGCAAATCCGAACAGCCATAAAACAATAAATAGACCCTCAGCCTAACACTTCGCGCAACTTAGCCAGACTCGACCGTGCAGGCCTTGTCCACACGCCTGCCTCCGCACTGTAGCCAGCTGTTTCCACTCGAGACCTTTCTTCGACACAACACATACAGTCAAAACGCACAAAACATTGTTATAAAATTATACCGCGTTCTCCATTCCCGCATTCGCTTAAGCCGAAGAAAACCTATGCCAGGAACGTTGCTTACAATTTCATTCTTAAAATGACGTACACGTGCGAGCGTTGCCGACCAATCGTCGCATTCATTTATTTATTCCGTAGATACGACGCATCTGCGGCCCTCTAAGCACACTTCGCCTCTTTTGCCTTAGTGCTACATAGCCAGTGTAGCCACTCCTGCTAATAAGTCATTTCAATGGCTAAGGGAAAGAAAAGCGGCACTCACTCGATAACTATAGAATCGAATGAGCCGCGAGCTTACACTGTGGCTTCTCTAGATTTACAGTGCGCTGCGTCTATCTATGAAATTGTGTACGTCGGGAACACCCCCCCCCCCTTGTACAAATCACGGGTTTTGTACCTCAGCGATCTCTCGTAGTTTTCTAGTAGATCTCTCCAGACTACCATTCGCGGTTCTGACTTCAGCCCGTCGGACTTTCACGCCCTTTTAACATTCATTCCACTGTACATCATCTCATCGTCCAAATTAAAACTAAATCTAATTCTTGCTAATAAAAAGTATTTTAAATATAAGAGTTCCACTTTTTAATTTTACGTCTACTTATTCATTACAAATTGCGCACTTTAATCGCCTAGTCTTTCAAACATATATCTACTCATGAACTCTATTGACGCGTGGGTAAAAGTTATTTTTTGATGAAAGTAGATAGTTCTGGAATACCCACGTTGCACGCTAAATTAATGGCGAACAATTGATATCTGAATAAGTTGAAACGTATATGGATGATGTTTTAACACTTAAATTTATTCTAACAAATTCTATACTATGTACAAAGTGTCGCGGAGACCAAGAGGTCTTGTGTGTTCAGAGGTTACAATAGTTCTGTTCTGGATCTGTCGGTGTAGATGCTTATAAGGACCAGCAATGCTGTAGTTAGAATAGGTAAAAGAGGGGATAATGGCAAAAAACGTGCTATTTGCGTCAGACAGAGGATTAGATCAGGTATGGAGTTTTTGAGAGTATGAACCGTAGAGGGGCTCAGGTAGACGGATTAGTGAGAAAAGATGTGAATGGATTCACGGCACACAAACACCTTTAGTATACTTTATTATATATAATGTTAGAAGAGTATATATATATATATATATATGGACGCACTTTGAAAGCTGGGGTGGTGGGTTGGCACAATCCAACATGGCGGATCCAATATGGCGGCAAAAAGTCTAATAAGTTTGACAAATTTTTATAATCAACCGATTTGCACTAAATTTGGTACACGGGAGTTTTTAGGGTCGTTGATTACAAATCTGAGGTCATATTTTTGAAATTCAAAATGGCGGATCCAAAATGGCGGAGGGGTTTTTTGAGAATCAACAGATTTGTATGAAATTTGGTAAAACTCGTCTTCGTGGCGCTCCCGCGCCACTTGATGTGGGGGTTTTTGGGGTCGCCAGTTACAAATCTGAGGTCATATTTTTGAAATTCAAGATGGCGGAACCAATATGGTGGTCGGTTTTTTAAAATCAACAGATTTGTATGAAATTTGGTATATGGGGTTTTTTGGGGTCGCTGGTTACGAATCTGAGGTCAGATTTTCTTCATTCAAGAGGCGGATCCAATATGGCAGACGGTTTTTTTCGAGAATCAACCGATTGGCACCAAATTTGGTAAATGGAGATTTTTGGGGTGGCTAATGATGAATCCGATTTCAGATTTAAATAATTTTTTGCCATAACACACTGTGCTGTGATTTTTAGTAATCTCATTTGCCATCCTAGATCTGCCATCTTGCATTTGGAAATCTGTCGCCTGGTTCGTGATCAGTGACCCTCATATATTAAATTTGACGGAAATCGTTTGTTTTTTCAAAATCGCATCCTCCATCTTGAATTTGGAAAAGATGACCTCAGATTCATAACCGGCGACCTCAAAAATCCCCGTATATTAAATTTGGTGCCAATCTGTTGATTCTTAAAAAACCGTCCGCTATCTTGAATTTCTAAAATATGATCTTCGCAATCAGCGATGCCTAAAACCCAGTATACTTAATTCGTATGACCCCAAGAAGCTGTATAGCATAAACTTAATATCTCGATAGTTCATCTGCATCCACGAGATGACGGATGACCAACCAGAAATAAATAAATTTGTTTGGGATATGAGTATAGTTGATATTTTTGGCAGTCATTGAAATTTATTTCCAAGTGTGTGCAAAATAGTGGTGGTAAATTTCGAACCTTTATTTTCCACCTGTATTTTAACCCCTTTATTTTCAGTAATGACAGTCCTTTTCAGGATAGTCCTTTTTCTGAGGTATTGGGTGACTTCACAACATCTGGGTGCACTCAATAACAGTCCTTTTCAGGATAGTTATTGATATTTTAATTCAGGTGCGTGTGGAACATCGGTGGTTACTCTCCAACAGTCCTTTTCAGGATAGTCCTTTTTCTGAGGTTTTATGTGACTTCTCAACATCTGGGTTCACTAGTAACAGTCCTTTTCAGGATAGTTAGATTGGGGGGTTCTTTAAAAATCGAAGCATCAATAATACAATACAACATGGCGAATGTTAACAACGCAAAGGTACATTCTAAAAGATGTATCAACCCATTGGAGCTTGAAGGTCATATTGGAACAACTTACGTACTATTAGTAAGTCTGTTTCACAAATGTTTCCAACGTTAAGTCCAGCATCAAAAATATGCCACAGTTGTAGGAAAAGAATTTACGACCAACATAAGGATGCTTCTCATGAAAGTAATGCCTCTGATGTTACTGCTGAGGATTTTCTTCAAACCGAGTCTACTGAGAATACCGCTAGTGACATTGAGATACCAGACGATCCATATGTCTCTGTTACCAAGAAGCCTCGCATTTCGAGAGAGGAATCTTTAGAAGAGCTTTTAAATAGATTAAAGGATAAATTCAAAAGTTTACCTGAAAACGAACCTCTGCGAAAAAGTATACTCACTATTGCACCAGGCTCTTGGACTATCCGTGAAACCGCAGAAGAATTCAATTGTTCCTTTAGGATGGCACGTGAATCGAAGAACTTGAAAAGGTCTGGTGGCGTCTTAGCAATTCCTCCTTTCAAGAAAGGAAAAAATTTAAACGAAGAAACAGTCTCAAAAGTAATCGACTTCTATGAATCTGAGGAAATTGGTCGGATTATACCGAACAAAAAGGATACTGTTTCCATAAGAAATAATGAGAGAAAGGAAAGGAAACAAAAGCATTTACTGCTTTACGATATAAAAATTTTGCACAGAATGTTTAAGGAAAAGTATCCGGAAAATCCTTTGGGTCTGTCTAAATTTGCCGAGCTTCGTCCTAAATGGTGCGTACTTGCTGGTACTTCAGGTACGCATAGCGTCTGTGTCTGTATTATACATCAGAATGTGAAAACGATGATTGATGCTGCGAACCTGAAAATGTTAACAAAAGATTCTGCAATTGAACTGAGTAATTATAAGGATTGCATAAATTACATTTTATGCAAAACGCCGACTCCTGATTGCCATTTGCGGAATTGCACGAGATGTTCTGATATGGAAAAATTCTCTGATTTGGTTTTGGAATTATTGGAAAAACATAATGTTCAAGAAATAATATTCAGTACTTGGCAATCTACAGATCGATGCACTCTTGTACAACAATGTTTGTCAGCAGAAGATTTTGTTGAACAATTGTTAAATCGTTTACAAACACTTATACCTCATCACTTTATATCTCAAAGTCAAACAGAATTTATATCTAAAAAAAAAGAAAATTTACGAGCAGATGAAGTATTCGTCTATTGTGATTTTGCAGAAAATTACGCATACATTGCACAAGATGCTGCGCAGGCTTTCCATTACAACAACGACCAGTGTACAGTATTCCCGGTTGTATTTTATTATCGCTCTGAAATTGGGATCCAAAATCAAAGCAATATATTACTTTCAGATAGCACAAAACATGATGCAGCAGCTGTATATTTGATGCAAGAAAAGTTAATACCAGAAATAAAAAAAGTATGTCCTAAAGTCAAGAAAATATATTATACTTCCGATGGTGAGAAGCAGCATTTTAAGAACAGAACGCAAATGAGGTATTTAATGAATCATAAACTTGATTTTGGTGTTGAGGCTGAATGGCACTGCAACGATACGTCGCATGGAAAATGTGCTTGCGATGGTCTTGGAGTTTGTTTAACATCTGCAGCGACGCGATTCAGTTTACAGGCTAAACCAAATGACGCTCTTTTAAACTCAAGCATACTTTTCACTTGGGCACAGTCAAAGTTTGAAAATATTAAGTTCTTTTATTACACCAAACAAGAGCATGAAAAAACAATTAAAAAACTCAACAGACTATTTTCTAATCCGTCTGCTGTCCCCAAAATTCAAACAAGTCATGCTTTTATACCCACTACCGATAATAGACTTATAATTAAAAGGTACTCTACTACAAAAAATAAAAATGATGTTTTGACATTGGAATATTAATTAGTTAACTTATAATACTATAGTTTAAAAACTTAATTTATGTAAATCTGAATTCACATATGTAACCAG
>JAZHPH010000741.1:0-24965 GCA_037356405.1 Nasonia oneida | reverse complement strand
GGATTTGAATCTTGGCGCCCCCATGCAACTCGACCGGCTACCTCCGATACCCCTCAGATGGCTCTCTCAGCCGCTCGTCCCTCCCCCATCCCTTCTTCTCTCAGACCCAAGTGGCCTCCCACGCCACCTCCCCAAGTAGTACGCTCCGAGCCGTCAACCGGAACAGACGCTACGCTGCGCAGCCTACGTTATTATAATAAAGTGTCATTAACCGAACTCTCAGTCGTCATTACTTCACCCCAAACCCAACAGTATTATCTAACAAAGTGAAGCGGAGAACTGGGGAACTGAAGAAAAATTGGAAGCACTTTAATATAATAAAGATAGTATATTACGATACATGTGACTTAAACGGCCCATTATTATACGGCTTGTAGTTAGCGCCTGAGCGTAGCGAGGGCGATATACACGCCGTGTAATAATGGGTCGATTTAAGTCACAAGTATCGTATACTATTTTATAGCATCTGCCTGCCTTAAGTACGCTATGTCACAACTATATGTGTATGCTTCTCCACTCCCAATACGAAGCTATGCGCCACAGCTAACAGCTGAGCTCAAAGCAGCAGTACAACAGCAGCGCCACGAGCCAGCCAGCGGCAACAGCGGCAAGCAGTAAGAAAGCAGGGAGAGCGCGTAACACACGCCTATATCTATATAAACCAAGCGGCGTGTGCAGCGGCGCAATTATAATGAGAGTAGGAGTAGAAAGCGAGCGGCGGTGTGGCGTGCGCATTATATTATAAGTGTGTAAATGATTTTTGTATATAGGTGTGAATGAGTGTGTGCAAGTATGAATGTGATTCCGGAGTTTTTCCGGCGGCTCGATTCCCGCTCTCTCCGTGGCCTATAAAAGGACCCGCACAACCCGTATTAGCTCACTAGCTCCAGTGCAACTTAAGCGCCTAGTCTCTTCTCAAGAGCAACTCACGCCTTGAGAAGATAAATGACTTAGAATTATTTCGTATCATTTCTATACTTATAAAATTTCGAGTCAGGCACGATATCGTATCTTAAAGCGTATCGGTCCTACATTTGTCATAAATTCCAAGACTTGTTAAACACTTATAAAAATTTCGAACTAAAGCAGATAACGCAAATTCAAGCGTATCTAGTTAAAATCTTATTTGTAAAAATCAAAGCGGATTTATTCATATATTTTGTAACACAGAATATATGCAACAATTAATGCAACATTCTTATCCTTAAATATAATTTGAATACATTTATTTTGTTATAAAAACTTTTATTATTGAAATAAATGTCCACTACCTAGTATTCCGAACCTGTCTTATATGATAATAATACACTACTATATATAATTACTTTCCTATTTATGATTTGTTGTCAAAATTCGGACGTAGATCAGTAAATGAGTACTGCTCTTCTCTAAAATTTAAAATCTCATACGCCGTTTCAGGATAATGAAATGACAACGATTCAACGCATAAATAATAAAAGCAATCTTCATGCAATAAAATTAGATTTACTTAGTCAATTAGACAGTTTATTGAGAAGAGTTAATCCATATGATAGAGCTTATAAAAGGATGTATAAGGTAGAAAAAGAAGAATTAAAACCGTCTAATGAAAGGAATTGCAAACCAAAAATTATTATAATGTTAATTACAAAAAATGACGAATTAGATAAAAAAAAGATATAATGAAGCTACATTTAATGAAGTTGCAATGATATTTGTTGGTGAAGATTATCATTCAACGATCGAACGTGATATTGTTATATATTTAAGGCATGATTAACCGATTAGCATACCTCTAATACGTAACTGATCTAATGACATCCACTTATATATCATAGCATTGTAAAACATTTTATGATTCATGGGCCTTGTGAAGTACTAAATGAAAATTCACCTTGTATAGATAACAATATATAAACATGTTCAAAAAATTTTCCAAATATTTATAATAATAAGACACATTTTCAAGCAACAGGATAATCGATATACAAACGAAGAAATAATGGTATAAAAATTAATTATAAAAACAGAAATTCTCAAAAGACAGCTGGTAATCGATTTGTTGTACCTAAAAATCCCTTTTTATTATTAAATTTTAAACGACATATTAATGTAGAAGTATGTTCAACTGTCTAAAGTGTTAAATACTTATTTTAATACTGTTATAAAGGTCATGATTGCGCTTTGTTAAAATTCGTAATATAGATATTAATTTTGAAGAAAATAACAGTATAAAGCAAACTTTATGTAAGGAAAAAGACGAGTACAAATATGATGAAATCAATCAATATCTTAATACAGGATATTCAAGTCCTCCAGAAGCTATGCACATATTAATAGAATATTGTTTACGCGAAATTCCGCATGTTATGAAAAGATTAGCTATTCACGACAAAGATCAACAATTTGTATATTTCGAAAAAGAAAAGAAAGAAAAAATAAAATAACAGAAACGACATTTACCGAATTTTTTAAATGAAATCAAACTGATCTTGATGCAAGAAATTATTTGTATTCTGATATACCAATACATTACCCATTTGACAAAAAACTGAAAACATGGAACAAAAAGAATAAATTTTAACTTATTAATAAACCAATATTAAGCAGAATGTATTTAGTAAATCCAAAAGACCGAGAACGATACTTTATCAGATTATTACTTTTACATTTTAAAAGGTCAACCTCATTTGGAAACTTACGTACTGTTGACGGAGTTTTATATCCTACATTTTATGAAGCTGCTATAGGAAAACAGCTTGTCAATGAAGATGGAAAGTAGGACAAATGTTTACAAGAAGCAGTACAAATACAGTTTCTAACAGTACTATGTGAATTATTTGCTTTTATTTGTATTTCTCATAAACCCTATTAATGCACGAGAATTATATGAGAAATATAAGAGGAATTTTTATCATCCTAAATATGAAGAATGTGCAGGTGGAAATATAGCACTTAATGCAATTAAAAAAGTAATGCAAGCAAACGGTTTGCCGTTAATGAATTTTAATTTGCCTAATATAACAATGTACATTGAAGAATTTGATAATGCAACATTTTGTATAAAAAAACTAATATGCTAGATGAATTACAAAAGAAAGTGGCATCCCTTAAAATTAATCAAAAAATGTATATGATGCAGTTTTAGTAAGTTTAAATTATGAACAGGATAAGTGTATTTTTATTGATGGACCAGAAGGGAGTGAGAATAGTATATTGTGCAACTAGGAGGGGGCGGGCTATTTCTAACGAGGGTGAGATCTGAGCACGAGTTGGAGTCTCTGGCACCGTAGGCGCCCGAGACGGAGACGAGTGCTTAAATCTCATCCGAGGTAAAAATGGCCCTCCCGCCCTTGTTGCACACTGTACTTTTTTTTGACAAGTGCATGTAAAGACTCGTTTTTATGCATAAAGAGTGAATAGGAAATTTTTCATTTTAAGTCGTGCGAAACTTTCAAAATTCATTTACAAATTTTACAAAAGATATAAAAATTAAAAAAATTTTTGAAAATTTTTAAAAATGTTGTTTGAAAGTTTTTGAAAATTTTAAAGCATTTTTAAGTAGCGGAAGGGAATAGCCATTCCCTCCCGCTGCAGCAGGAGGATATAATTCCCTCCCGCACGCTTAAAATGAGAAGCTTGTCATTCACTTTAGATGCATAGGCATCTTCCGAACGGAAGAGCCCCTGGCGGGTGGCATTTCTGCCAGGGAAGTTGGCTGAACCGTGAGATTTCGGTAGCCTCGGTATACCCCCCCACGAGAGGAAGGGGGAAGGATTCAGTAATGTTCCGAGCTGGAACTAGTCTAGTGATCGACGGACCATCTTGAGGGAGGTGAAGATCAAAACTAGTATACCCAGGCCCTTGTAAGCTAGTCGGGCTCTAACTAGCTGCTTGGGACTCTAGCCCTGGGAACGCTCCGGCGTAATGTATGGTTGGCCAATGCCAAAAACGAGTGGGACGTTTAAAACGTGGTAGCTTGCTTAGTACACTCCGGTGGAAACGTTTGTGAACTCTCTACTGGGGAGGATAAAATCAGTACCACGGGGTCGGGGAGCCGCAGGATAGTAAATCCTGTCCCGACAGGGTAAAGGGCTCGTGGTGGCAGTGGTTAGCCCGCATGCTGGGCAGAAAGTTTATCTTTCGATGTGTGAGTTGCAGTGCACAACTCGGGTATTGACCTGCAGAGTCATGAGGGATTGGATGGGATCCCGCCGCCCATCCGAGCGGCTGGTTGATTTCCCACTTAATGTCACCAGGTATCGGTAGGTCATCGAATGTTAACGTGCATTCATTAATCGCGTTGGCCGAGCGTACCTCGGCCCGTTGTCCTACGGCATACCGAAAGTCAGTGGAGGCTCGCCGGGGCAAGTTGCGCGGTGGTTTTAGTGTGTGTGTGCATAAAAGAAGTGTGGATGTGTAGTAAGGCCGAGTGGCGAGCACTGGCGAGTTTTCTGCTGACTAGTAGGAACGCCAAGAGGGCCATGTGGGTGAGCCGAAAGGCAGGTACTGCACGTAAAAACAAAAACAGGACTTTAGATACATAGGAACGGGTCTTTTCCATGCACGTGTTAAGAAATAGTTATATTTTACTCAATGTTTTAATACCCTGGTAAAAAAGCACCCATTTAGACTGGCCGTAAAGACAAACATCGTTAAAAGCGAAACGCTTTGCTTTTCACATAAGGCACTCGCCAATATTTAAAGGTTCGCTGATGAACACATAGACACAGTACATACACACACAAAGTATGCAGATATTCAAATATTGTTGATAAATTCATTGAACTGTAATGAGGTAAGACTTGACGATGAGAGGAAACATCGTCTTTTTTCCTGTTCTAATTACCGGTTGTGTTATTGGATGGTATTTTCAATATACTGACCATGCTTTATTGAAGAAATTCGTATTCTTATGAAACAGATAAATTTTTCAGATTCATCAATTGCATAATCTAAATAAAACTAGTCAGTTTCATTCGAATACTTTTATTAATTTGCTGCAGCAAAAGATAATGTTAAATTTTAATGACCATTGATTTGTGTATAAAACATTTTAGGGATTGTAATGATACCCTGTTAAAAATATTCACACCAAATTTTACATCAAATTTTATGTAATTTAGAACTTTTATGTGTACAATTTTAAATAAAATTGTACATAAAGATCAGTATGCAAAATTTTATGTGAAATATTACGTAAAGTTTTACAATTTTATTCGTGCATGTGAAATTTTATATCTAATAGTTTGAAATCTTTACATAACATTCTATGTAAAATTTGATGTAAATATTTTTGACAGGGATAATAACATGACATTACACAACTATGGGCTAAAGTTGGCTTTTTTAACCGAGGATGATGATTGAGCACCAGTAGGAGTCCAAGGCGCCGCAGGCGCCCGAGACGGATACAAGGGCTCAATCATCATTTTAGTCTGAAAAAGCCAATTCGCCCCTTGTTGTGTACCGTGTTTTTTATAATCGGGGCCTCGATAGCGCTCTTTTTAGCTTGCCTAAAAAAGCAGAATTTTGAAAATTTTGAAAAGTAATTTACTTTTACCTCTAGGAAAAAAACACTTTCTCCTTAAGATATATGTATATGTGTGTGTTTGGGTGTGTTTATTTATACATATACACACAAAAACACTACAAAGGCCTTTCGCCAAGGCTTGACAAACTCGACTTTCGCTCTACTTTTTCGTAGGCGAAAAGCGCGTTTTCGATGCACGTTTTATGAAAAATTTATAAGTTAATAATACAATTGCGACGCTGTGCCTCCCAACACAGGTGCGCAACACTTGACGCCTCGTACGCGCCAAGATTTTTCTTTAATCTCGGGATTAATGTAATCGCCGACGTTTGGGAGAACGTGGAGGAAAGAAGGAGGAAGTAATCACACAATTTATTAACTTGTATTACACGTATATTTATCCCAGCCCTTCCTTACAGCGTGGTGNGCGAGACGTGCTAATTGGCTGCTCGTTTCGCGCCAGCTCGAACCGGCGAGCTCCCCCCCTTGGGTACGTCGGCCAGCGAATTCCACGAATTCCCGGGACGTAGCTCGCGTCCGAGAAAACGCGGGCCTCGCTGGAACCGATCGCTTTTTCTTCCTTACATCGAGTGAGGTTGCCGCGCAAACATCAAAGCGCGATTTGCTCGGCTGCGACGTACAACGTCGCACAATTAGAAAATAATTATCAACGGGACCTTTTTTGCAATAGCATTATTCCAGCTAAGGAAACAGACTAAACTATTCCTGATAAATGCTGCCCTACGGAATAATACTTATTTAACATAGTGGGTCAGTATTTATTTGTTTATGTTCCTTTTTACGTGTAACGGGCCTAATCTTCAGTCACGACAGTGGCAACACTGTCTAGCAGCCACGGCTATATCGGAGGCCGAATAGCAGTTCGACACTGCAACGTACACCAGTCCTGCCATCTACGAAATGTTGTATGACACTTATGACGGTTTATGTCATGTCGTTAAGGCCTACAGTTTGGGACTTGCTGAACGACAACAGCGCCACTGTGTGCTCTCTCCGAAATAGATGTGTTCTTATCTAAATAGTTCTTAATTCTGGTACTACAGTTTAATGAGCTTTATATTTATGGATCAAATTATATCATTATGTGCGTTAAAAGTATAAGCTAATGTATTTTAGCAAATTAATAATTTTCTGATTTTCCGTAAAAGCCATGGAGTCATGCTAGAAAATTGTGTAAGAAGTGAAGTTGCCTTTGATTACTACTTTAATATTGAAGTTCACACTCCATATTTAGTTATTATTTTAGATTTTAGTTTGTTTGAACTTTTCAATTTTAAATTGTAAATTGTATTGCATATATTGTTGGTGCATAATAATATTGTTTAATAGTTATTATTTTTCTCTAATTATTAGTGATATATGTGCGTGTATGTATATAATTAGTTGAATTTCACAAGTGTTCCACGTATGTGTATACTGCCTTCAATAAAGTACTTCAATTGAATTATTAGATAAGTGATTTATTATGAAATAAAAACAAAAATTATGGTTTAAAACTTTTTCTATTGAGCATTTACTTTGTAGAATTTATTTTATTGTAGAAGGTTCTTCAATGTTTATGATGTTTGTAGCATATGAATTTTTCTATCAGTCTCTTGACTAATAAAGCATATCTCCCAAAAAAACTATTTTCAAAAGTGAAAATCTTGGCAAGAAAAATACTAATAAACGTAGTGAAATCTCTAAATATTAAAATGTCAAGTAAATGTTTTTTGCTATACACATTAAGATATCATTTTTTGGGAAAATTAATTTTAACTTTAATTTTATATCTTAATGCGTATAGCAAAAAACATTTACTTGACATTTTAATATTTAGAGATTTCACTACGTTTATTAGTATTTTTCTTGCCAAGATTTTCACTTTTGAAAAAAGTTTTTTTGGAAAATTCAACATCTTTTACAAAGCATATCCTCCTTGCTATTGCACTTCATGAAATCTTGATCTATTCGATAGACAATAAGCTACTATTGCTTTAGACATTGATCGCATCGCGCATATAATCGTATAGCATTATTATATGCATATAATCGCGTGTGTCGCCGAGTAGCAGACGAATGTCGGTAAAGTAGATGAACCACTTTAACCACTGGTGTATAATACCTAACCTCACCGGAAGTCACGTGGCCGGAGGAGAGGAAAAAATCGGGAGGATGGAAACTGAACGAAAAGAAATATACCGAGCAAATTTTCAACTTGCAATATTAAGTTAATAACTTAATATTTTTGGATGAATCTTTTTAATCATGAAAGATTAGGTTAATATATTCAAGTAGATACCAACAGATTGCGCATGCGCGCAATGGTAATGATTTAAACGCTCTCGAGATTTTTTGTAAGGTTAAGAAAACCCAATTTCAAAATATATAGGGTTGCGCCGTCAACAAATCGTACTTCGTACTTTTTTTTGCCAGCGCGGCGCTGTCGCGCCCCTTGATTATTTTTAATTTATTAAAATTATTATTTATCTTGTATATAAATGATTTTGTTGCATTTTATTACAAAGTATAATGTCATTAATATTTCATTATAGTCAAAAATTTGTTTACGGTTAAAATATTGTTCGTATTTTAATATTTATTATTATTATTATTATTATTAATTTTTTAATGCAATAATGATTGTTATTTATGATTGTCATAATTTGCTATGTATAATCTAGTTACAATTAGTGTATATAATGCATAAATTACAATTTAGTAAAAGTATCTTGTTCAATATTTGTTTAAGAAGTCGATTCTGTGATGCAGTAACCATATATCATTGAGGTAATGATTTACATTGTTATAATTTATATGTATTTTTAAAACTATAAGGCATAGTGGTACGTTCAGAGCAAGCAAGATTAAAGATGTATCGTTTTAGACTTTGTGTTTATATGCGGTAGTTGTATATGTATGTTACACATATGTAAGTGTTTAGTGGAAGCAAGAGTATAATAAAAAATTCACTAATTCAAGATTTGAAGAAACATACAAATATTAAATGTATATACATATAATACATACATGGTGATAGAAGCAATATAAGTGACTTGCTGTTGTCAGCCATAGCAGGGCAGTAGAAATTTTGTGTACGATATGACAAAGTAGTGGTTGACAAAGACAAGCCTCTACCGTTCACAGGCTTACATGATACGGGAAACGGGCTGTGCAATAATATAGTGATGATCCGTGTGCTTTTTAAAAAAAGGAGTTTGAGTGAAAAAAGTTAATTCAACCAAGTATGACATGTAATATAAGGTTTTTTAAAAAATTTAGGCTAGGCGTAGTGTAGGGTAGAGGCACTAGTAGTTGGCCACCCCCTAGTAGTTGGCCAGTTTTATTTTAACTTAATATAATATTATTATACTTATAATTTAATAAACTAGCAACGAACGCTCGCTTCGGTCGCGATTTACATAGTGATTACAATGATATTCAATCATTTGATGTGTCATTATTAATTATATTGTTAAATATTAGATGTATCTTCGATGATAATTCATTTTTGTAGAACGTTTTTGAAATGGTTCAATTAGATTGTCAGAATGAAAAATTACAATTAATCGAAAAGCACGATTTCAAAATGTTTCATAAGAATCAAGTGGCGCGGCAGCGCCACGAAGGCAAGTTTGAAAAGCAGACGAAGCCGCGGCGCCCGCGCTACTATTTACTTCTATTACCCTTATGTTGGGGTTCGTATTTTTCAATACAAAGAAATAAATGCGTTTCTTTGTTGTCTCTAATATATTTTTACTTATATCATGTTTTATTATGCTAAACTATAATTTTCAACAAAAATATTGATAAAAACAGCTACCTTTGATATAATACACAAGTGTGTCATTCACAAAATGCTAAAATCAGATAAAAAAATGTTAGGAACGTTAAGTTAGCCGCAACAAGTTTTAGGACCGTGAAGTTGGCCGCACAGCTATATACAGATGGATATTGCTTTCTCATCGGTTTTCCGCATGCTCGCTCACATGTAGTTTTTAGTGTTTAGGTGTAGAAATAATTCAAGGGCGGTGTCTAGATGCACGGGGTGGCCGATGACGAGGTCTAGGCGGTGCGCTCCGTAATTTTTGGTGTCTAGGTGTAGGAATCATTCGAGGGTAGTGTATCAGAACGATCAGAAAGGTGCTAGAGATGCTTATATTTTATTTTTAGGAGAAATATCAAATACTTAAAAAAAATTACTAAAAATGACTGAAATCTCTGAAAAAAATTAACTTTTAAAAAAGTAAAAGGTTAGGCGAGTTTGATATATTCCGCAACGAAATAACAGATAAAAAACAACTGGGATAAATCAAGCAAAGTCAAGTGTATTATATTTAATCATAATAGAGCAACAAAATTTTTTTTGGTCAATAAAGGGCCTACTTAACTTAAAGTTAAGTTATATAATGATCAATTAGGAACAACACTCAGAATACTTACTTGCGACGCTGTGCCTCCTAACACAGGTGCGCAACACCTAGAGCCTCGCATGAGCTAGGATTTTTCTTCTATGTAGGATTTGCCGCGATCGTCACGTTTGGGAGAATGTTAGGGAGAGGGAAAAATAATCATACACAATAGTTAACAATTTATTGCACTCTGTATTTCGCTCAGTAGGCCAGTCAAATTAGCCTCTGGAGACCTCGTTTTCTGCAAAAATTCCTGATAGCAATTTTATTGTTGGAAATGGTCAGGAACGGTATGTAGAACAATAATATCTGGAAGAAAGCCACCAATTTTATACGCTAACTTTTTTATAAACAATTAAAGTTCGATTTCGGCCCTTTTTTCACATTTTCCTCGACGGTTCGAAAAGTATTGATTTTAGCGTAAAAAGTTTAAAGTAAAAGTTGTTCATAGATGTCTATAGTTCTAACTTTTTTTTTTCATAATACGATTTGGATGTGAAAAAATTATTTTGATTAGGCGCCGTAGCTTGTGATTAAATTGAAAGAGTTATATTTCAGTCGTTTGTTTACGAGCATTAGGAGCCAAGTTACGTTTTTTTTTTATAGCAAGCTATTGCTCCGTGAATAAAAAAGATATCGTCATGTTTGAAATCTGAAAATGCAGTTAATGATTTGTAGTTTATGCATAATTATTAGTTGTTGCTCTCATGTGGATTTTCAATTGTTAAAACTGTAATGGAAAAACGTGATCGGACAATTACGCCCGACGCACAGTGGGCCAGAAAATCAAAAAAGTGATCACGGGCTGTCATCACTCGAGGAAATGCTTGAAAAAAAGATTCAAGGGTAGGAAAATCTTCGTCAGAATGCCTAGTTTCCGAATCCGTTTCCCCGGAAACCCGCGGACGTCTATATTTTTTTGTCCCACCTCAAAACCTGACCTCATATTTAGAATGTCCTTTTTCGATTTTACCGATAATAAGTTAGATCGTTGTATTTTACATTTTTAACCATAATAAATGAGATTTGGGCACAGTATTTACTAGCATGCACTTATATACTATATATAACAAAAAAGTATATATATATATATATGTATACATAGGTCGTTCATGGTCAAATCAAAGATAAAAAATTTGTTGCTTCTTCAACCTACGGTAAATATGTTCCAGAAACAGTTTCCAGTGCACCTGAATTTTTTCAGATTTTTAAATTACTTTTTACCAAAATGGTAGGGAGCCAAAGATGTCAATTTTGGCAATAATTGGGTTTTCAGCACTAATTTATATATATATATATATATATATATATATATATATATATATAGCTTTAAGGGTACTTTTATTAAAAAATTCAGAAAATTTTACAAAAAAAAAGTATATTTATGTTTATAGTGAAAAATGCTTCCCTGAAGAGCTATGAATTAATTAATTAGTGCTGAAAACCCAATTTTCGCTGCTTCATAAACTTCTTCAGCGCTTAACTGACCACACAAAGCTGTAGTTCGTCGTCTTTTTGTTACTTCTGACGCCTTATGAAATGAAACTTTATATTTTTGTTCAGTCGTTTGTATACCTTCAAAAAATATATAGAAATAAAATATTTTACAATATTATAACATCATAATGTTTAGCCTTCAAATATAAAACTACTTTTAGATAAATTAATAAAAACAAAAATCAAGTTAACCATAAAAAATGTCAGTTTTTTAAATAATCATAATATACTGATGCATATATCTTACCTGCTTTAGTAGCATTTTTCTCAATTTGCACTAAATTAAATTCGACATCTTGTTTAAGCCATTCAGCATATTTATTTTCGAAAACACTATAATTTCTTTTATTTTTTGGGAGAGTAGATAATCTACGCTTAACATTGTTGAAGACATTTTTCCATAATATTAAAGAGACTTCAGTCTTTTCGGTAACACTTAATTCTAAACTATTAATCAAGTAAGACACAACTGCATCAGCTTGTTTTGCAAAATCTAATGTATAATTATCTTTTAAAATTAAAAAAATTTCTTGGCGTTTTATATTAAATGAACGCATTTTCAAAATACTGTTTGTGATCGCAATCAATCGTTCTTAACCAAGAATGAATTTGAAATGAGTTTTCATCAGGCAAAACTAAACTACGAGGATTGATTTAAAAACATAAAACTATGTACTTTTGACTTTTACCGCGCATTAATAAATAACATCCAGGAATATCCTACTCTAAGCTAAATGAAATACTTTCTGCGAAAAATAATAAAATAATTTAATAACGGTAGTTCTAAACGAAGCTATAAACGATTATTAATGAAAGCACAGTTACAAAAATATCATAACTTGTATTAATATTGTCAAGTTTTGATAAATCAAAGTTTTATATTACATTATGCAATATTTTTATTACATAATGTAATGCGCACAATGATTGTTTTTTAATCAGAATAAATTTGAAATGAGTTTTCATCAGACAAAATTAAACTACGAGGACTAATTTATAAAAAAAAAATTTTTTTACTTTTGACATCTACTGTGCGCAAAAAATAAAAACTAGGAATTATACTCTAAGAAAAATAAATACTTAGTGAAAATATCAAATCAATTTGATAATTATAGTTATAAACGATTATTATTAAAAATACAGTTACAAACATTATCATCATGTTTTTTTGTTATTATAATTATCAAGTTGATATATGTATATATGTATGTATGTAAATGTATAAAAATATATATAAATATGTATATATATATATATGGGTGCATAGGCACACGTGTGTGTGTGTATGCATTTATTAATTTATTTATTACACATGCACATCTTTACACCCTTACGTTGTATAAATAAATATACATATATGACTTTAAGGGTACTTTTATTGAAAAATTCAGAAAATTTTACAAAAAAAGTATATTTATGTTTATAGTGAAAAATGCTTCCCTGAAGAGCTATGAATTAATTAATTAGTGCTGAAAACCCAATTATTTCCAAAATTGACATCTTTGGCTCCCTACCATTTTGGTAAAAAGTAATTTAAAAATCTGAAAAAATTCAGGTGCTCTGGAAACTGTTTCTGGAACATATTTACCGTAGGTTGAAGAACCAATAAATTTTTGATCTTTGATTTGACTATGAACGACCTATATATACATATATATTTTTTTATATATAGTATATACGTGCACGCTAGTAAATACTGTGCCCACATCTCATTTATTATGGTTAAAAATGTAAAATACAACGATCTAACTTATTATCGGTAAAATCGAAAAAGGACATTCTAAAAATGAGGTCAGGTTTTGAGGTGGGACAAAAAATATAGACGTCCGCGGGTTTCGGGGGAAACGGATTCGGAAACTAGGCATTCTGACGAAGATTTTCCTACCCTTGAATTTTGTTTCAAGCATTTCTTCGAGTGAAGACAGCCCGTGATCACTTTTTTGATTTTCTGGCCCACTGTGCGACGGCGCCGTGGGAAACGGAGTGGGGGTAGGCTCGCGCGCTCACAGCTCGGAACTGAAAAGTAAGTTTAAAATCAGGACGCTCGGAAAAAAATTGCGTAATTTAGCCAAAAATGATTCTTTTTTCATCTTTCTTTTTTTAATTTGGGGTAGCGTAACAAAAAAATAACTGCCAGATATAAGATTTGAATTTATTTAAACAATAAATAATTAGTTTTTTTCCAATTTTTCATGTTTGCATGTATTTTGTTTCTTATTAATATACTTATTACATTTATACTGATTGGAGGTAAGGATATTAATAAATAACGTTTTATTTAAAAATTTACATAAAAATTTTAATATAATTATATACAAAATCTTATTTATATAATTAACATAGTCGCTGTCTTTTTGAACATATTTTGTCGTTATTCTTGCCATTCGCATCATTACAATCACCGTTTTCATTTACATCGTTATTTAACATATATTATAAACTATCCGTCTCTATTAAAATTTGTTCGATATTTGAGCAAGACTGCCCATGGCAGTTATGACATATCTGAACATCGAAGGCCGTATTTCTTACAACTGCAATTCATTGTGTTGCAACCCGTTGTACATCTGCATGAAATAGACTGTAATAAATTTTGTGGAATAAGATAATCGGTTGTATAAACTGGTTGAAGGCCCGTTGTTGTTGGTTTCCATCCCCATTTCGTAGGTTCTTTAGAATTACCCAGCCACTGTTGAATTTGTAAATGTGTTCTAAATGCATGTTGAGCACTTGCTGCTTCAGTCGGAGGTAATACTTCGAGTTTAAAAGATGCTTTTATCGATGATTTTTTAAACAATAAATACCTTAATTAATTCAATGAAATTTCTTGATTATTATTATTGTAAAGTAACCTAATTATTTTATTACCAGCATCAGCAATACTATTATTATCAACATTAAAGTTATAAAAGATTTGCGCTATATTTACAAGATTCTCGCTTTTATCGAACAGTTTTGTTAATTTATTTTTCCCTTGCCTGTAAAATGCTGAGGTGGTATCACAGCCACTAAATGCGTGTAAAAATGCAACTATGTGTTTTAAATTTGGATACTTGAAACTATGAAATTTACTTTTTCCGGAAACCAATTCATCCCGCCAAGGTAAATGCGAAAATTCAATTAAGAAAACTTATCTTTTATTAAGATCATAGAATTTATTTTCATGTATAAATTATTTTTACAGGAGCCTATTGATGTGCCTCAAACACAAAATCAGAGTAAATCTATTGGTGCTTCTCCAAGTGAATTTGAAACGGTAATTATAAACTAAGCTTACGTATAATCATCACACGTGACTAACACGTTGCTATTGCATGCTTTTTATTATGTAAAATTCACACTAATGCAGCAAACACTTTGTTTATAACAAATTGGTTAATTAAGGAGTTTAAAATGAAATGTTTTGATTTTTTTGTGAAATATTGTTGATGATTCATAGTTTCAGACCAAAAATAGCTGTATTAGTTTGGATAATGCATGATTCGTACATTATGCCGGCATATTCACGTTTTGTTAATTACATTTTGTTATTATTTGAGTCACAATATTCAAATTTTATTTCAATATTAAGTTTTGATAACCTATAGATAGTAAGTATCATAGAAAATTTAAACGTTCAGAGTACCTGTTGGCTTCATTACAAATATGAAGAAAAATGTCGTGAAAGTAAGTTAATCGCGAAATGAAAATGTAACACCTAAAACAACTCGCTCCTATGTCGCAGTATAATATGAAAAGCTTCGTTTGAAGTAAATCAAGGCTTTGTTTTGTAATGCTTTTTACATAAAATTTATTATACTTAAAATTGTTTTTCAAAAAAAGTAAAAATCTTCTTACGTCACTAATTAAAATATATGTCAAGTGTATGAAAAATAAGTTTTTTATTTACATAAAAATAATAGAGCTTTTTAGAAACCCATCACCGTAAAAATTTGTATAATTTGAGTGGTCATCGAAGCATTTAACAATTATTTTTAAAGTATCTCTATCAATGACTATTTATTTTTTTTTATACACATGTCAATACTGAACATTGTTTATCGATCGAGTCAGATTAAATTTTCCCGATCTCCAATTTACTGAAATAGTAACTGCTTTAAAAGTAAATATAAAAAACTTATGTTTTCCGTACACTTGACGTATAAATCGGCCGGTAAGTTGTGAAAGAGTTTTGAAATTCAAAAAATGCCGGTAACACATAAGATAACGTAACCAAGCATAAATGGTATTAGGAGGCATCGCCATACTTTTCGAAGCTGGATGTGCTAGACTCTGATGGGATAGGAATTGGAGTGGGTGAAGACAGCTTGGATGCTCCACCATCGGTCGGTTCCATGGAAGCTCAACCGGTGCTCTCCAATTCACAAACACCCGTATCTTCTAAAAAGGTAGGCCTTGTCGTGACCATTTTCATTCTGCTTATTTTTTTTTTCTTTCGGCAATCGTGCCATTTTTTTAATTTATTGCAATTGTTAAATTTGAGAAACGTCTTTTGTTATTTAAGTTATTTTGATAATATACAATCAAAATTCAATATCAACTACTTAAATATTATTCGTACAGTTTACTTATTGAAGGTATATAAATTTTTCACCATTAGAAGAATCTATAAGATTATCAATAGAAAATGTAGTACATATAATTGACGGTGGATTTTTACTGCATCGCGTATTATGGCGCCAAGACCAAAGTGTTAACTCTATTTTGAATCAGTACGTTACACACGTCAAAAAACATTATTCAAAAAATAGCGTTATAGTTTTTGACGGATATCCGGACGTCTCCAAAAATGTATATACCAAAAGCGCAGAAAGAGAACATCGAATTACACGACAAATTGGCAGAGAAGTAGCGTTTGAACGAAGCATGAATATTACATTTTCTCAAGAATCATTTTTATCTAATGAAAAAAATAAAAATAGACTTGTTATGATGCTTCGTGAAGATTTTAGTGCAGCGGGATTTCGAACGCTTCAAGCTGTAGAAGATGCCGATACTTCAATCGTAGAAACTACAATCGAAGTAGGTAATACTGATACAAATGCGATGATTGTTGGTGAAGATATAGATTTACTTGTAATATTAACCCAGTTAGCTCGAGTTGATAAAACAATATATTTTTTGAAGCCTAGAAAAGGCCAGATTCATGAAAAACTATATAATAATCATAGTTTCAAGTATCCAAATTTAAAACACGTAGTTGCATTTTTACACGCATTTAGTGGCTGTGATACCACCTCAGCATTTTACAGGCAAGGGAAAAATAAATTAACAAAACTGTTCGATAAAAGCGAGAATCTTGTAAATATAGCGCAAATCTTTTATAACTTTAATGTTGATAATAATAGTATTGCTGATGCTGGTAATAAAATAATTAGGTTACTTTACAATAATAATAATCAAGAAATTTCATTGAATTAATTAAGGTATTTATTGTTTAAAAAATCATCGATAAAAGCATCTTTTAAACTCGAAGTATTACCTCCGACTGAAGCAGCAAGTGCTCAACATGCATTTAGAACACATTTACAAATTCAACAGTGGCTGGGTAATTCTAAAGAACCTACGAAATGGGGATGGAAACCAACAACAACGGGCCTTCAACCAGTTTATACAACCGATTATCTTATTCCACAAAATTTATTACAGTTACAACACAATGAATTGCAGTTGTAAGAAGTACGGCCTTCGATGTTCAGATATGTCATAACTGCCATGGGCAGTCTTGCTCAAATATTAGCATCCAGGGTCGCTCCTAATTAAAATTTCGTGGTTTTCGAAAAAGTTTATTGAAATATAACTCTTTCAATTTAATCACAAGCTACGGCGCCTAATCAAAATAATTTTTTCACATCCAAATCGTATTATGAAAAAAAAAAAAATTTAGAAATATAGACATCTATTTAACAAAAACTGTAATTGATAGAGCTTGAAATTTGGCATGCTAGTTTGGACTATAGAGTAGTACATTTTCCTAAATTATCAATAAAATAAAGTAATTTTTTCAAAAGTTATTAACAAATTTCAATTTTGACGAATTTTGTGATTTTTTTCCAATTTGCAAGTAAACTAATAGACTTAGAGGGGTGCTCGCGCTGACTTTTGTTTAGAGAATTAATTAATGAACAACTTTAACTTTAAACTTTTACGCTAAAATCAATACTTTTCGAACCGCCGAGGAAAATGTGAAAAAGTGCCGAAATCGAACTTTAATTGTTTATAAAAAAGTTAGCGTACAGAATTGGTGGCTTTCTTCCAGATATTATTGTTCTACATACCGTTCCTGACCATTTCCAACAATAAAATTGCTATCAGGAATTTTTGCAGCGAAAAAATCTAATTTGACTGGTCTACAGCCCTTCCCTACAACGCGGTGGCTGTAGTGTCTTCCGCGCACAATGTAGCAACGCCGGGCTTATTTTCGCACGCTCACACACGAGTCGTGCTCGTTCAGCAGATGGCGGACCTCAGGCTCAGGCCCAGGTTCAGTCCTCTCTCTCTCTCTCTCTCTCTCTCTCTCTCTCGCTCTCTCTCTATCACTCTTTCACTCTCTTACTCGCTCGCTTTTCTCCTCAAGGATCCCGGCGGACGGCCATCAGTGCTCCCGTCGGCGCCTCCCACGCTGATGTTGCTGGCTACTCTGGTCCTCTGGATGGTGGGCAAGCTGGCCTCTTTCCTATCGTGCTTATCAGGATGGTCGCTGGCTCGTTCGGGCGTTGGCACTTCTCCCCGCCTCTCCACCTCCACCGGACTCTCTCTTCTTCCGCTTCCTTCCTCAACTATCTGTTTTCCTAGCATTGCCATTCGCATTCAACAAGCTAGGCATAGATTTGAGTGGCTCACCCGCCTGCACATCTGGCTCGATGTTTGCAGCAATTGCCTACGCGCAGGACATTCCTTTCGCGAATGTACTTTTCGCTGGCATGCCCAGCAGACCACCTCCGGGCAATTCAATACCAAGTGCCCCACTTTGCAGCAGGTAAAGCAAGCACCATCTCCTCGCTTCTCTCCTCGAGCCACAGCATTAGAGGTCGGTAGCACCGCAAGTGTCAAATTTGCATATAAAACCACTTATTAGCCATTATATTATGTTTGTTTTCTACACAACTTCTAGTAGAAGGCCCATTCTGAAACTTTACAGCTACTTTTTTACTATAAAATCTTTTTACTGTATTGAGGTTGTCGGAGTCCGGATCAAACATTCAGATTTTTATATTTTAAGGTTTAAAATGCAAATAAGGTAGCCTTAACATATATATAGGGCTTTGGAAGTATTTTTATTAAAAAACTCAGAAAATTTCACAACAAAAGTATCCAGGTAGTTTTAGTTAAAAAAGCATCCCTTATGAGCTACAAATCATTGAAAATAGGCAAAAAATGCAAAAATTGCTTAAAACCTCAACTTTGACCAGTTAGAACTTGAAGTCAAATGAGGGAATCGCGCTGAAATTGTTTTTGAAAGTCAGGTACGACATAAAGAAGACACACACACACATATATATATATATATACCTATCTTAGAAGCCTTTTAAACATTAATATTAGTGAAAGTAAGAGCTCCATTCGAACTACGACCACCAAGAAATTCATGGAGATACCGTTTGCTTCCTTTATATCGGAACCTTGTAACAGTAATTTTTGGAGATTGTGTAAAAACACGTGAAAAGTGTGTTTTGGTGCATTTTTAGCCGAAAAATGGTGTTTTTGAATTATTTCCGTACGGATGTATGTGTGTGTGCGTATGTAGACGCCTGTATCTTAGCTTCTAGTCAGTGGATTTTAACCCACGAAGTATATATAGTGGGTGTAAGTGCAAAAAGTTCGTTCAAGAAAGTATGAAGTGTAATATAAGGTCACTTCGTATAAAAATCAGTAAAAGTATGCGTATATATACATGGTGGTGAGTATGATAATATACAGTTACAGTGCAAGTGTTTAATATAGTTAGGGTGAAAACAATTCATATTTTCTTAAGATTTAAGGTTATGCGGAGGGATAAAATATCAAACATACGTATATATAGATATACATATAATGATGGCTTAGAATATACTATATTGAACATATATAGTCATTCTACAAGTATTTCATAGAAGCAAGTGTGAAAAGTTTAGTTTTTCAAGAATTTAGTATGGGTATAGTGAAGAAATGTCAGTTTCTACCTTTATTGGTCTACAAAAGTATGTCTAGAAAGTTGCATATACATGTAGAATACAGTATATTTAATATACATAGTGAATTTGACTGAAAAAAGTTGTTTTGAGCATGTATGTTGTGTAATATAAGGTCACTCCTTATGAACATCAGGTCATGCGCACGGACGGAAAGTCAATTTGTAGAAAATGAAGCTTCGCTACTAGAAAGACTTTTTTTAATTGGGTATTTAGAATTTTTAAATACAGTGAATTAGTTAAGAATTTAATTTTCTACAAAATAGCCAGAATACTTTTATGAAAAAACCTTTTTATAAAAAATGTCCCAAAAATAATTTAAAAAAAAAATGTAACCCAGTTGTGATACTTGTTGCCCTGAAAAGGGCAGATTGTAATCGTGGTAGTCAGAAGGCGTGAAAGACAAGTGCTGCTTGCCGAGTCGTGGCTATGGGAAGCCTACGTTAGATGGGGGGGGGGGGGGGGTAAAAGAACCGTACGTGGATGGTGAATAGAAGCCTAGAATGTGGAGCGGCGATGTTCTGCAGACACGACCGAAACGGGATCCGAGTGCCCCCTAGTATATCTTCTAGAACTAATTCAACCAATAGATAATTCGGGGGTTTTCGGTCGTTTGGCCGCTTGAGCGTCAAGGCACCAGGAAGGAGTAGACTTGGTCCAGAAAGGAAGCTTCGACCGGTCGTTCGTCGGAGAAGAAAGGGAAACCTTGACCCAGTGCGAGTAGTACCGGCGCGTCCAAGAGCGAAGGGCTCTACCGGAGGGTCAACCGTCTTACTCGACTGCGCAAGACGAACTGGTGAGAAGGAGTCTGAGCCGGACCTATAGTCCGAGTGCGTGGACCTTACAGAGAGTCCAGTGCTTTTTGCTGTCCGAGAGCGTAGGGTCTGCACCAGGCCGAAGCCGGGAGACAACTGATGCTTGCGCCCGAGCGCGCTCCATACTTATAGGCGTTCGGCGCGCAGAGCCGACACGCTAGTAGGAGTGAATGTACTTGCGCGCAAGGTACTGTAGGAGAGAGGGAATCGGGCATGGAAGTAACTGCGGGCGACAGTCGTTGAGAGGGGGGGGGGGCAACACTATAATGGGCAGTTTGTACTTAAAAACAAGGTAAGCAGATTGAATCCAAGAACCGCCCATTAAGTTGGAGAAAGAGCGTTACATTCTGCCTAAAAATTGGCGAAGAAAACTGCTCAGTTCTTAGATTCCATGCAAAGAACTGGCCATTAAGTGGGTTACCGATTCTACCAGAGAATATTACTTAAAATTACATAATACACCATTTTTATATGTTGCTTTGACCGATATTGCAGCGAACTTACGTAGTAACAGTACGTACAACATTTAAATTATCACTGAATATTAATGACTGTACAACATGTAATTTAAAACCAAATTCTATAAATGGAAGAAAACTTAAAGATGTATAAGTCATAAAATTCGATAAAATATTAATGACATCTAAATTTGCTTTTGAAGCAGGTGCTCGTCTTCTTCAAGATTTATGCGGCGTAAAAGTAATGTTTGGTGGTAAATCTATGCTCGTTTCGGGAATTTTTAAACAAACATCACCAGTAGTTCGACACGGTAGTTGAATTGAAGTTGTCGAAAATCCAATGAAGAATAGCTACTTATAGACGAATTTTAGACGCATGACATTGAATCAAATCGTTCGGGTATCCAACAATGATGACAATTTTAAATAATGGCTGTTAAATGTTGGTGATGGAAAACGTTTAAATTTATATGAAGATAAATTATTTGAAATACCTGTTAACATGATATCAAAAAGAGACATTATTAAGAGAAATATTTGGAAATAACATAAAAATCCATAACGAAACATTAAAGGATAAGGTAATTCTTGCTCCTAAAAAGAATGATGTAATTGATATTAATAATAAAATACTGGCTATTATGGAAGGACATTTCGTTGAATATTTAAGTATAGATACAGTAGAAGATGATGATGGAGAAAACTTAGAAGTTACCATACAACTGTTGGACCAGCTAGTACAGGATGCTGTAAAAAGGAAACTGGCACTAATAGCAGGCGATTTTAAAACCTCAGCAGTAGAGTGGCGTAGCCAAAGGACAAACGAAAGAGAATAAGTGCTATTAGAAACATTTGCCCTCCTAGACTTGGTCTTAGTTAATCAGGGATTCTCTTACACATTTCAAAAAGAAGACGCAGGGTCCATCATAGATCTCACTTTTGTTAACAGCGGCCTTATTAACTTAGTTACATCGTGGACGGTAAGCAATCATTACACAAATAGTGACCACCAAGCGATAATAATGGAGATAGAAACACCAAAACGGAGATCCAATGGGGGTACAAGAACGAAAAAATTCGGTAAAACGAAGGATTATGACAAGGAGACATTTTTGCTAGCTCTTGAATAAATATAGCTGTACGGATCTGTGAATGATAAGTTCGAGCAGGTGATAGGAAATATTACCCAAGCCTGCGACACAACGATGCCGAGAAAGTCTTCCAATTATAGATGATCGTCAGTATACTGGCGGGATCAAGAAATTAACGCCGCCCACAGCGAGCGTCATCAAGCCAGAAGACGGAAACAGAGGGTCAGGAAGAAATACTACAAGACTGGTAGAGGTCCAGAAGTAGTAGACGCCCAAAACAAAGAAATGAAGGATGCTAAACGGATACTTAAGAAAAAAATCCGAAAAAATGAGCGACGGTGCCTTAAAGATTTACAGGACAAGGTTGAGCTAGATCCCTAGGGGTGACCGTACCATGTAATGAAGAAGATAAAGGGAGGTTATATCCCTCCCCCCTCCTAAAAGCCTGGAATTACTGGATCATATTGTGACTACGCTGTTTCTCCTTCAACGGAAAGTATCAGCTATCCCTGAAAAAGACGCAAATAACGAAATCATTCGAAATCATTCTAACAATTACCACAGAGGAACTACTGGCTGCATGCAAAAGGGTTGGGGACAACAAGGCTCCAAGCTTGGAAAGCATACCCAATATTGCATTGAAACAAGCTATCCAGGTACGCTCCGATGTCTTTGTGGACCTATACAATTCATGTCTCGAAGAAGGGACGTTTTCTAAGAACTGGAAGAAGCAAAGCCTGGTACTAATACCAAAAGGAGATAAGCCACCTGGAGAAGCTGCCTCATACAGACCATTCTGCATACCGGACACTTCAGGCAAGATATTAGAGCGCATAATAAGCGTTCGAATGGACCAAGTCATTAAAGAACCAGGTGGACTAGCGGAATATCAATACGGCTTCAGAAAAAAACGCTTTACTGTTGACGCCATAAGCTTAGTAGTCGACACCACTAGAACTGCAATAGAAGGAAAGAGATGAAAAGGGGGAGCCAAGAAATACTGTGCTATTGATAGACTGGATGTACAAAATGCGTGTAACTCAGCCAGCTGGGGCAAGATACACGAGACACGGAAAAAAGAGGTACCCGCATTTATAAGAAGGATTATGTCTGACTACCTGAAAGACAGAACCCTATTGTATGACACAGAGAACGACACGAAAACCTATAAAGTAACCAGGGTTCCGTAAGGGTCAGTGCTTGGCCCATTATTGTGGAACATCAAGTACGATGAAGTACTTAGGCTAGAGCTACCCGAATGGGCAACGGTTGTAGGATTTGCAGATGACATTGCAGTAGTATAATCTACGATTGACCAAAGCAGACTGGACTTGAACATACTAGCCATAAAGCAAAGGCTGTCCTTATATCTTATAGTAGAAAGAAAATGGAGACAATAATACTGACAGTGGACGGACACAAAACAGACTCCCAGCCGACCATTAAGTACCTGGAATCACCATGAACACTAGACTAACGTTTAAACAGCATCTCAAGAGGGTGAGTAATAAGGCAGAAAAAGTCGGTACTGCACTATCGCGACTAATGACAAATGTAGGTGGACAAACGGAGGATCGAAGGTTACTCCTAGCTAGTGTAACTATATTAATTATGTTATACGGTTCCCCAATATGGGCGGATGCCATGTTGGTGAACTCCTACGCACGAAAGCTGTAAAGAGTTTATACACTGAGAGAAAAATCATGGACTCGTTGCTGGTGAGCCCCCATGGAGTATATCCTGCGCGAGCAGCCTGGAGTAATTCCAAGTGCTGCCGCCTGGACTGCGACTAGCGCTATGGAAAAATTGCAGGCGCTCTCTCCCGCCAATAGTTCCATGGCGTAACCCCAATTATCGCGGCAGGCTCCTTGGAACTTACGGACCACGTGCATGCACGCACGACAGCACTATGACTTTGGATTGTTTGCAGGTTTTTCGCAAAATTACGATTATTGTATAATCGTGAGTGTTTTGTGCATGAGATGAGACCAGATTTTCATTCAATTAGTTCAGACTAACAAGGAAAGGTACCCAACCCGAACTCACCGATTTTGATGATTTTCATATATGTTGTAGAACATAAAAAAAATAAGAGACACGTATTTTTTTTTATCGGCTAATTTTCACTTTTAAGGGGTAAAAACCTCCCCTAAAGTTAACCCCCAAAAAGCGTTTTTTTTAATATCTCGGCTTAAAATTAATATTTTTCAATGAAACAAATTGGAGGTTATTTCTTACAAAAAGAGCAAGTATTTCATGGTGATTTGAAGAGTAAGGGTAGCATCCCCTATTTTTTAGGGGCTGAAAACATATATTTTTTGGCATAATTTTATAATAAAAATGTTTAAACCGACTAAAAAAAATTGGAAAAAATGTTTAAACATCCTTAATAACAAAATTTAGTTGACGTCTTTCGGTGTTTTCATAAATATTATCCCTAAGGGGGTAAACCACCCCTAACACAAAATAACTGTAAATATGTAATTCAATACATAATATTTCGTAGAAAGTTTGTATATAGAGGTTTTCGAGGTCGCTGATTACAAATCTGTTATCAGATTTTGAAAATTCAAAATGGCGGAACCAATATGGCGGACGGAAATATCGAAAAAAAATTTTATATAATAAAAAAGTTTTAAACGACTAAAAAATTTGGAAAAAATTTGTAAACATCTATAATAAACAAATTAAGTTTTTCGGTTTTTTCATAGATACTTCCCCTTAGGGGGGTAAACCACCCCTAACACAAAATAACTATAAGTATACTTCAATCCATAATATTTTGTAGAAGGTTTGTATATAGGGGTTTTCGAGATCGCTCTTTACAAATCTGATATCAGATTTTAAAAATACAAAATGGCGAAACCAATGTGGTGGACGAAAATGTCGAAAAAAAATTTAACTTTCAAAAAAACTTGTTTACAAATGTGTGATCTTTGTAGCCTGTACATGTGAACTAAAGAGCCTTAAACCCTAAACCCCTAAAGAACAAATAGGCTAAATGGTTGT